>LPNX010984141.1:466362-478747 GCA_001517045.1 Pseudotsuga menziesii | reverse complement strand
TTATCTTATATGAAAGGGGTAGACTTTGGGGTGTACCATTAATCATGCACATGTGCCACTCATTGACTATGAGTAAACCCATGTGAATATGGGACCAATAAGAACAAAAATATTAAAAAATTATTTCATTCCACCGTATTTAGGTGAATTTTATCATAGTTATTGAGAGAACATTTACTATCTGAATAAATGTTGAGAAAGAGCTTTGAAATATATATATATATCTACAAGAGCCACGAGGTGGCAATGTTCCCGACATTGCTACTTGTTGTTGCAAGAGCATTTAGAGTTAATTCTTGAATGTGATGGTTAGCTGCAAGAGAATTTAGAGCTAATTCTTGAATGTGATAGTTAGTGATGTTTGGGGGATTGAAGTTTTTTATCAGATTATATTGCCTCATAATATTATATTGTGGTATGTAATATTTTGATATTTTTTATGAGTAGGATAAGATGTTAGAATTGTGAATTTCTATCATCATTTTTTTTGTTATGAGTAGGATAAGATGTTAGAATTGTGAATAATTTTAGGAGTGACGTTAATTTTGATATAATTTTGTATGAATATTAAAATTTAAATTATGTTTAAAGGCTTTCTATCATCATTTTCATGGCAAGCCCAATTTAATTTTCTTTTTAAAGGAATCCATAGAGAGAGAAGAAAGCATATGCAATAATACTATATTTTATTGTATTCAAATCAAACATAAAATGGATTTTAATACAAATAGATTTTACTCCCCTACAATTATCATTTTAGCTAATAAATTATTACTTGGCTAATATAATTAGTTTAATATAATATTGAATAGAAAAAAAATAATACTCACAACCTCAACCAATATATGTAGTATTGGATAAGTTATAATTTCACCTCAATCCAAAAATGAACTAATCCACACTCTTTACAAAATGACATATTTATATACAGTGGAACAATTACCTTATAAGACAATACAAAATGCATTTCTTCGATCAATGATGCATTGATAAATCCAAAATTCTAAGGAAAACAAGATCAAGATGTCATGATAATCACCTAAATGTATTTGTGGTTTGTAGTTCATATTGTATTACTTAAGGTGTACACAATTTCCAGAACCTCGTATTCAATACTAGGTTTAATGGATGAGTTGGAAAAGCAACTTATGATGAATGAGGGCCATTGTATGACGTAAGTTTAGTACTCTGGCTGGTAGCAAATACCATTTATTTTAATGACTTAGAAATTTGTGAAAGCAATGTAATAATTATATAATAAAACCTTTTGAGGGCCACTGATAGCAAATACCATTTATTTTAATGACTTAAAAATTTGTGAAAGCAATGTAATGATTATATAATAAAACCTTTTGGTTTATATCTAATTGTATCTGATTATTATTATTTAAATATAATTTAAAATTATGAATTTATATATTTTAATATTTAAAATGAAAAAATTGATAAATTTTTTGTTAATGTACAAGTACTAATTAGTCAAGAATATATATATTACAATATAAAATATATATATTACAATATAAACTGCTTGATAAGACCTTTTGGTTTATAGTTAATGATATACATAGGATTATTATAATTTAAATACAGTTTAAATTATGAATTTATATATTTTAACATTTGACAAAAGAGCCTTTTTTGAAATGGAGAGGTGTAAAATTTGCAGAGAAAATTATCTATATCTCCATCATGCTAATACTATTCTGGCAATGCAGAGTCTGAGGGTTTAGTCTCTAGTGAGAAAAATAAACTTAAGGGTTACACAGAAGAGAAGACTAGTGATACTTCAGGAAAAACAAAAATTAATTGAGGTTTTGCAAGAATATTTGTCAACCAAGACTCGAACAATAAAATTCATTTGGACACTGTCATCAACCATAAAATAAATATATTAGCAAAATAATATACGTCTCACATAATCTTGATTCTTTATACCAAAAGAAAGTGATCGACATATTTAACATTAAGATTAAGAATTCTTTTGGAAGTGTACGATATAAAAATTTACAACTTAAATGTTATAAAATGATGGAAATCAGCAACGATTAAAATGTCGTACTTGACAGAACATTTCATTCAATTTTGTGTGCTAGATGTCACTCAATTGAATTCTCCACATTCAAGATGGCAGGAACATGGTGGCATTAAAATAATTTTGGATTTTGTGCCTGCCTTTAGTATAGAAAGAGACCGATTGTCCCACGTATAAGATGGTACTGGTATAAAGCCGGGTTAAGTGAATGAGAATGAAGTGTGGCCCAACATGTTGCACTGCATGCCATTGGGCATTAAATGCGACGGCGGTTGCACTGTGTGCCGTCGGATCCTTTCCAAAGTACGATCCAACGGCGCACAGTGCGACCACCATCGCATTTAATTTTCAATAGCATGTAATATATTTTTTTCCCAACATGTTGGTCTATCCCACTGTGCACAAATTTGACAACCGTTGAGTGGAGAGAATCTGTACACGAGTGGCGTTGTGTTTATGCTGCCATGTGCCATTCCCGTGAGCTTTTCTACGCTGTATTCATTTCTATACTGTGAAGAGACTAGGACTACTTTTGTTGAAACTATTTTGTTCTGCTGCATACATAAATTCATAGAAGAAGGCATAGGCTCATTATTATTGCAGCAGAATGTTCCAATCTCTCATGGGTCGAAGCCAAACACGAATTTTCATCTTTTTCATCCTAATGTTCCAAGGCTGGCTCATTTCATCTGCCAACTAGAAGGGACCCACCAACGTCCTATAGTTTACCTTCATAACTGGATCAAAGAGAATACCTTATTCACATATTCAGTTACTACTGGTTACATTTCAAATCCGCCTCCTGATAAACTTACGAGCAATATAAAGTGAACATTATATCTATTACAATATAAACTGCCTATGACAGGAATAATAACAGTATTAAAGGCCACACTACATATCTAGAGGTTCCAAGTTGAAATTTATTTCTACCAGGTGCCAAATGTGTGTCAATTTCCAAGGCAGAGAATTTAATGTAAATCGTTGCAACGCATGAGAAGAAACCATGGCTGATACATCTCTGGGATCCAAAGATTTCCGGAAATAATAAGCAACTTTAATATTACAGATTTGAAGATTATGAAACAATAGCTTTAATCTGTCTGTGTGTGCGAGTTCTTTGGGGAGGATTTTCAAAGCAATACTTAGCATCTTCGATGTTAATGGCGATCTTCTTTGATGAATGCTGAGGGTTTATGGTAAATGGGTGAAATATACATTTGTCTCTTCAACTATCCAGAAGGCCCGACCATCATCACCATCTCCACCGCACTATGAACGATTCCATTATGATCAAATGATAAATATACATCAATGGCTTTATGTCAACAGATGGCATCACTAAGGCCAATCACAATGAAGTCAACAATCAACTGCTCAAAGTTGATATTTCAAAATTAAAAAGTTGTTGGCATGGTTGAAAGTTTTCAAGTCTTCGTGGTCTCTGCTAGCATTCATCCACTTGGAAGATGATTGTTATAATAAATAAATAATTGTCTGTAACGATTTAGGGTTTTAAAGTAAATAGCCAAAGTTATTCGAGTTGGTACCATATTTCCTTCTAAATAAAGGTACATTGATACGGACGATTTGTTTTAGGTTTTTATAAGCACAGATAGCAAATGGTATGTTCTGATAAAAGTTCAGAACTGATATTATATAGAAGAGGAATATTGTAGAACCAGTTCATTATATTATAGAAACTATTTGGAGAAGAGATGCACCGAAAGGTTGAAATAAAGCTGATATAGAAATTTACCTGATCTTAGACTGCCGGATAGATTGTGTTATAGGGAAGCTCTAAAGTACTTGATTTTGAAATGAAGGCCACAACTGTTGCTGTTATATTTCAAACCTTGATTCTTGTGGATTCATTTGCATCAGGTGAAGTTCAGTTTATCCAGTCATATAACGCTGCATTGAGGGATCATGGCCTTCACGTAAGAACGAACCCTAAGGGAAATGGCTATGGTCTTGCAGCTGAAGAAGTTGTTGGCCATAAAAACATGGCCCGAGCTCATGACATTGGTAAGAAGGAGAAAGGCCCTTCTCATAATATAAACTATGAGCAAAATACTAGAAAGATGGTGCTATGGCTTTTCATCTAATGGGTCATAGTCCAGGAACAGGGCACAATGATCCTCCTGGTCTCTAAAATTCTGACTACAACAAAAGGTAAATAGTCAATAATTATATACGCAATTGTAATCGATCAATCCCAAATCCATCGAAACTCTCTATCAATCTAATAAAAAATGAACGCATGGTTTCTTTTAGATCCACATGAACTCTATCAATTCAATCTTGAGAGGAATTAAATTCTTCAAGTTGCATAATTTTATAGTAATCTTCGAGACGCATATATTCTAATGAAATTCTTTAAGATGCCCACTGTATCTTATTGTTCTAAATGCGTGGGTTTTTAATGTAGAGTTAATATTATATTTATGCCTGAATAGCTTGAGACCTAATACCTGACATGTTAAAATGGATTCATAAACTCCTAAATGCTTGAGATGGATGAAGTCACGTATATATGTGAGGCAATTTCTCTGATTACTTTCATGTGATTTATATATAAATATATATACCATTTAAAGTAAAAGATTGAAGCATTTGAAATTCCTTTTACATCTTCTATACTGGACTGGGTAGATGATAAGTAATGTAAAAATGTAATACGATCTGCTATTAGGAAAATGGGATTATAATTACCTGGAATGAAGTCTGTTTGCATAGAGGGTGAACTCTCCAATATTATTACCTGGAATGAAGTCTGTTTGCGTAGAGGGTGAAAGTACAGCAGTAGATTACATATTGCTAGTGATTTGGTGGTAGAAGTTTCAGAAGCGATATAGGTTGTTTAACTAACTTACCATAGTGAGCAAGCCTTACACAAAATATCTCTATAGTTGGAATTCATTTAAAATAATGAATAAAATCAATGTTAGAAACTGGACAGAATAAGGATAAACACAGAACTCTTTCAAATATCGCTGGCCAACTTTCATTTACATGTTGGTATGTATCAGTATGGACTCACGGGAAAAATTAATTCTGCAATAGTAAATACATAATAAACATTCACAATTATAAACTATTAAGACATCTATTGTCCCTAAAATTCCTCACTATAATCAATAAAAGAAAATTCAATTCTTGGGTAATCAGTATGGAGTCATAAGCAAATTTAATGATGCAAAAGTAAATACTAACCGAATATCCTAATATCTATAATGCCCAAAGTAGGACCGAACCTCAGAGTTCAGTGAATTTTTCAATTTAATGCATTAGGATAAACCCTTGGATGGTACTTGATCCATCGAAATTTCTTCTGGGAAAAGGAGATTTTGGTTTACCCATCCCCTTATTTGCAGCTGAGAAGGCTTAAAAAGATACCCAATAAATTACAGTCGACCCTCATTAAGGGCTGTCTTTGCAGCTAATCGTATTACTGTCTTTATAAGGGAAAAAGTTCTTACACATCTCACTCCGATTAGCAGGATTTTCTTGAAAATCGTACATATAAAAGAAATCTTATCCATAAATATGTAGAAGCCTGTCCAAATAATTCCTCGCCTTGATAAAGAACACTTAACAACAAATTCAATTCCTGGATTATTAGTATGGACTCACCAACAAATTCAATTATGCGAACACATTCACATCTGTAAACGTTTATGACATCTATTGTCATTACAATTCAATTCATGGCAGTAAACAATAAACACTGGGTAATCACTATGAACTTACGAGCAAATTCAATTTATGGCCGTAAACAATAAACACTCTGTAATCACTATCAACTTTCTAGCAAATTCAATTCCTAGGTAATTATTATGGATTCATCAGCAAATTTTCCTCTTGGTATTCACTTGTAATATTTGGTATATTTTGCAGTATATCTGTAAATTTAAAAATAACTAAACTCTAGAGAATTTGCATGGTTTTTGACGGAATCCAGGATTTGCATGGTTTTGGACAGAATCCAGGAGTGAGAAATCGTTGAAGTTGCTTCCAAAATTTATGACATATACATGTGTGAGTGTCTAGATACATTATCTTTGTCCTCCTCACATTTATTTTTGCCTCATTTGCTCGAAATATAGATATTATATTCAATTAAAATATCATTAACAAAACCATAAGACATTATTTTATATTACAATATCATTTTTAGTTTAGGCATAATTATAAATTATATGAGCATGATCAGATTCATATCGTTTATATCCACGATCTCATAAGTGGTAACACTAGCTATTTTTGTTTAGATAATGATATTCTATTAAAATATCATTAACAAAACCATAAGACATTATTTTATATTACAATATCATTTTTAGTTTGAGCATAATTATAAATTATATGAGCATGATCATATTCATATCATTATATCCACGATCTCATCGAGTGCTAATACTAGCTATTTCACGTGTTTCGTCCTTACTCCCTCGATAGCATATAAACTAGTTTTCCTCTATTCATCCTACTTACACAACCGAGTTCTTAGACTCAATGTAACACTTAAATCCCGGTTCTAGATTGACTAGTTGGGTTCAATGTAATAACATAGAATATGTTGAACTACCTTATAAAGCACATACCAAATAGCTATGTGGAGGGAGACGCAAACAACAGTAAGGAGATGGATCGTTCGAAGGAGATGGAGTTCTCAGGCGCGTTCAATTCCCACAGGGATCATCAACAAAAGATGAGATCAATCATCAAAAACAATTAAAGGAAGGATTCCCATAGATCAGATCATCCAATAAATATAAATGGATTGAATAATTAATAACTTTCTTTCTTAAAAGAAGAAAGTGGTGTCACTCAAAGCCAGAACCAGTACATAACTAAATGTAAGTAGCGCACAAAGAACAAAAAACTATCCACTGCCAAAAGCGTCGAGAAGAAAGGAGGCCTATAACAATTCGTTCCATGTATCAGGAACTCCTGGTGAACACCAATGGATACAATCTCCAAACACATGGATTTTTCCTGTGCTCGCTATTGTAGCCAGAACTGTAAACTGAAGGGTGACAATCCCATGATTTCCAGCAATGTAACAGGAAACCATCTCTGCTTGAGCAATTGTTTGATTGTGGGTACCTGAGCAGGCACGAGAGTTTTGTATCTATTTCATTCCTGGAACGAGAGTTATCTATCTATATGGATATCCTGGAACGGGACTTTTGGTTGACCAGTTGTTTGACTGTGGGTACTTGGAATTTGAACTGCAACATTATTCCCATAGATAGATAGATATGAAATAGTAACAATATATATTGTATTTCTATAATCAAAGTCCAAGAGTTACCTATCATGTTGAGGGGAAGTGGTACTAAAGAACACAACTGATCTTGTTGGATCGAGGCTTGCAGATATCTAGTTTTCCCAAGTGGTCAACGGATTCGTGTAATCCCGTATTGGATTCATGTCTGTGTAAACCTTATCACCATCCATGGTCAAGTCCCATCTATTTTACCACAATATTCATAGCATTTTCATTATGAATAAAAATAATAACACAATTTTGTTCATCATCGATTTCAGTCTAACGACTTTGTGGTAATCTCCAAATCATTCCTTTTAGGAGGTCTGATGATAAACTCCATTGTTACATCTGTATGTAGGTGACACCCACAACAAGCCAGCCCTATTGTATTAGTGTTGAGTCATTGGATACATTAATTTTTACTGAAATGCACAAATGCAGCAAACCTAATTGAAACATAAAGTTGAAAAGTTAAATATATCTCTTACGATTTTCCTTTTGCATGATTCCACCAATGTGATGACTTAATGCTGATACTTATGCGCTACTTATGCTGCTGGGTATAGAACTTACCCGTGCCACTGCTTCAAGGAATCTTGGGTTAAAACGAAGAGATTGGGATCTATTGGTGAGTCCGACAGCCTCATGCCAGGTCAAGAGACTAGGGCCGAGCTAAGAAGAACATCAACATTCATTAGGACAAGGGGTTGCAAATCAAAGGATTACCCTACCTTCTTCAAATTGAGACCATTCGCAAGCGTGTCAGTTCTCCAGGAGAAATGGCAAATTCTTTACAAATCTAGGAATACCTTGCCAATGTTAACTGCATCATTAATGGTCGCCACATCTGCAAGCATTAATGTTTACTGCTATTGATTGCTCCAAGAAGGATGGGATTGAATAAAAGGAATTAACATAGAGCTGCAAGGGCTTTTCGATAAAGCAACATAGCATTCACCAGTGTTCCATAACACCACTTACCGATCAGAATTTGTGTTGTTTTTTCCAGCCCATCAATATTGGGTATTTGAAAGCAACAAGCCTTGGCGACTGGTTTAGTTTTCCAGTTTCTATTCCTTCCATACACCCTACATAGTGGAATGAGTATTATTATGTTCTTTTAACAAAAACTTATAATCTAGAACACTATTAAAAAACTTATACTATGAACCCTACATAGTGGTAGGAGTATTATTATGTTCTTTGAACATTAAATTTTCAAAAAACTTATACTCTGGAAATAACGTAGAAGAATCTAGATCATCCATAATTTGTTATAACCTCGAATGCATAACAGTTTATTAATGATTTGAGTCCCTTTATATGGGACTCAAATTATATTCAGTGCAGCTTTATATAGTTCTACGACAGTGTCCATATTCAGTGCACCATTACACACCCACAGAGTTATACAATCACCCCACCCCACCAGACTGTAGAGTGCAGCTATGTAGTAAAGCAAACCCGTGTAAAAATTATTCCTGAAAGCATGTATTGGAAATAAAAATGAAGTGAAGAAAGTACCCAAAAACTGCTTGCAAAGCCCAAAATTTCTATGGGATGGAAGCAGGGACGTATAACTTAATTGAGCTGCATTGGCATACGTAAATCATGACTACTAAAGGAGATTTTTCCTAAACGAAACACAAAGAAAACATGAGTACAACACGTAGCGGGGTAGAAGTATTAGTTATCAAGAAGGTACCCATAGCAAACAAAACGAGGATTTAACAGAAGCACTTGAAGCCTGAACTTATTTGCACTTATTGTTATGAATCCAAACTTAGCTGGGTAAGCTTTCAATAGTTCTTATATAAATGGGTTGTTATAATTTTTAAAGCTATATATGGTTTTCATAGCTGTAATGCATAGATCTTGAAAAATATGTAAACAATGAATACTGAATTCAATCTAGTATACAGACACTATATTGGAAATACCTTTGATATGCATGGTGTATTTGCAGTAGTCCATTGGATCCGAAGGGATTCCACCACCCAGGTCTGTGTAGGGAGACCACCACCCAGCTCATGTGCTTTATATCCACCATGCTTCTGTTAGAGGACATGCAGGTTAATCAATTGTCCATGCTACAGCTGGAGGATGTTCATAGCATAGTTGGAGGATGCGTTGATGAAGGAACAAGACAAGTGGAGTGTTGCATGGAGGATGTTCATAGCATAGTTGGAGGATGCCTTATCAACAAATAAGACAAGTGGAGTGTTGCATGTCCCATTTGGAGTGTACACACATGCGAGTGATGTCAGACCTCGAATGCATCTACCCTGATTGCCAGACCTCGAACGCATGCACCGTCTTCTAGTGTTGACCTTAACAAAGGTAAGATTACCCGATACAGAGGAACCTTTGGTTGGATAGTGGCGACCAGACTTTGACGGTTGAAAACACCTGTGAAGAATTTGAAACCCGATGAGAAATTGATATCAGTCACGTTAAAACAGTGAACCCTCACATTAGGGTTCCGTTTGCCATTTCAAATCTGTGCATGAGCTGTATGCAAAGGCATGGCAACACAAAGAAAATGTTAGCAAGGAGATGCATGTAGATAGCCACACAACTACGGCAAGTATACAACTCCAAGAACGAGCTTCAAGGTTGTCACAGCAAATTATTTTGTATTAATCAAACCACCTACTACTGTCAATACCATTAACTCAAACTAACCATTTTCCAATGCACTGCTTACGTTATCACGCCGCCGGGTCTTGGGGCACAAAGACCCAAGCAAACATCACATGTAAAAGACGAATAGAAATTAAGTTAAATCAATATTTAAAAAATTCAAAAAATAAAAATTAATCTAACTATATTAAAAACATTTAAAAACTAAAAAATTTAAATATGATTCTTCAATTAATTGACCTAACAGATTCATATATGTTCCTGATCCCTAGTTGGGCATCAGTTAGTTCATCTCCAGTTAGTCTAATGCCACATTCCCTGATTCAACGAGATTAGGCACATTTTCCTACCTACCCTGTTCAGTTAATTAGTTGTGAACTGATTTAGTTGTCCTAAGTTAGATTAGCGACCTTTCAGTGGTGATTTTCACACATTAAGTTAGCACTGGAGTCAATCCAAGTTGGTGAATTCAAATCATACCTAGTATATTTGAATTCTCTCTATTGTATCATTATTGTATTATAGAGAGGTGAATGATATTGGAAATAATGTTATGCTCACCAATTTTTGTCTCTTGGATGTTTAATTTCTCCATGACTGTTTTGATCAGTGTAATGAATTGTTTCTTTCTCCTTCAACCTTCTTTCATAGTGATTGCATTCCGGACTGAGGATCCTAAGCTTTGGTAAATTAAACAATTAAAACAACAACAGAGATTTGATTCAACTTTGTGTCTTTATCAATATCTTTCAAAATAACCAATTCTTGTTTGCGGCGTCGTCCGACATGAGAGATAGTGGAGCAGCTGATAATGGCGACATTTAATTGCTAGATGTAGTCATCAACATGTTAGTGGTGTCATTGGAGCTTGGTGTGTTGTATTTTCTACTTCGTCTACCTGTAGACATGGCGTACAGGTAATGAGGTGGGTGGCTCATCGTCTCGCCAACCCCCCCCCTACCTTTTCTTGTTTGATTACAATCCAGGTTACAAGCGTGCGCCTGAGGATTGGCACCAGGAAAGCTACAAGTAAACGCCTAGAATGACAAATGGAGGGAGTCTTTTTATTTTAATAACAATATTGTTATTATAGTAAGGGATTTTTTGGTACATACAAAAGAATCAACTGAAATGCACATAGGAGGTATATTCTTTCAAGTGCATTTACGTGGAAAAGATGACACCGTTGAATAAAGCAAAAGAAGCACACGACAAGAGTATATTTTTGGATTACAAAAGAAATGAAGAAGATAATCAAATTTATTTTTTCTTGCGGAAAAAAAAACTACCTTCTTATGTATGAGAAATCTCAACAAACTTCCCCACTTCTATGGATGGTTGGTCGAGCCGAACATCTAATCTAGAACATGTCTCAACAAAATTGAACCCAAGTGAATGGAATAAAATCCATCTAACGCTATCAACAGACCACCATATCCTTAACAAAAGTTTTGGAGTATATATATATATATAACTTTATAATTATTTTCTCTATTTCATTTTAATATTAATTTTGACTTGTTTATATAAATTTTATTATTAAATATATATTAAATTAATTTAATATTCACTTCAAAATAAAAGTTTTATTTTAATTACAAAACAACCTCACTCTAGTCAAAGTTGGACTGTTTCCATTTTGAGTGGCAAAAGCCATCAAAGTCAAATATTACACATCAAAGTCTTACTAATTTGGACTCTATTTTTTGTTGATAAGTATTTTTTCTTCATAATAGTTTCTTTCTGTATTTATTTATTTATTGTTAGATATTTTTCATTTTATGGAAATGTATTTGGTAGTATATTATTATTATCATTATTATTTGTAATTAGGGGAATTGACAACTGGAGTTGGGCTGGTACTTGCATGACACGGTGTCCAAGGATCCATTCCCGATACCACTATACCCCTAGGTGCCCCACACCCGCCATAAGACATGGGACACAGGTAAACCTGGGTGGGATTTGATCTCGTGACCTCCAATTTATAACAAGTGACTTCATAACAACTGAACCGCCAATGAGCCACACCCGTGTGGGCTAAAATAATGATTCATAAGCTCTTCAATTATCCATTTATAACTAGCCAATTGTGAATCAATAACTCTCTTTTTTTAGACCATTGGAACAAAAACCTCCCAAGAGTATATCCAACAGCCGGCAAGCCAGATATACGAGTAACTTGTGACTCAGCAAGGGTCAAGACGTCCCGAATCCCACCGGGATGAGCTTCTATCCCAGGGGTCGCCTACCCTTCAAGCCTTGTCACAACCAGCCAATGAACAACCCTACCCTCCGCCGGTTTTGAACTTGTGACCTCCAAGGAGAATATCTAGTATATTATTATTATTTGTGATTACTACTACTACTAATAATAATAATAATTTATTTTAAGGTCACCGCGAAGCGAGACTCCAATCTGGTGTATG
>LPNX010984141.1:423575-466055 GCA_001517045.1 Pseudotsuga menziesii | reverse complement strand
TTATCTTATATGAAAGGGGTAGACTTTGGGGTGTACCATTAATCATGCACATGTGCCACTCATTGACTATGAGTAAACCCATGTGAATATGGGACCAATAAGAACACAAATATTAAAAAATTATTTCATTCCACCGTGTTTAGGTGAATTTTATCATAGTTATTGAGAGAACATTTACTGTCTGAATAAATGTTGAGAAAGAGCTTTGAAATATATATATATATATATATGAAGGGAACTAAAAACTTATATATTGTTTGATGTTGTTATATCATCTGGTTATGGAAACAACGTCCATGATCCATATGGATAAAACGTGGATAAGAAAATGTGTTATATATAATTTATTTAAAATAATTTAGAAATAGATTATTTTTATAAAATTTAATGAAATAATTTTTTATAAATGTTATAGTTTTAAGTTGTTTTACGATTTTGGATTGCTTATACATTTTTTAAGGTTTAAATTATATTTTTTAAATTTTAATATGTAAAATATTAAATATTTAAAATTTTACCAAAATTTTAATTAAGTTTATAGAAAAGTATTCATATGGTGTTGAAGGAGGAGCAAAGAAAATACTCATATGA
Organism: Pseudotsuga menziesii; assembly: GCA_001517045.1. NCBI lineage: Eukaryota > Viridiplantae > Streptophyta > Pinopsida > Pinales > Pinaceae > Pseudotsuga > Pseudotsuga menziesii. The sequence continues at coordinate 465,464 of LPNX010984141.1, read as the reverse complement.
TGTTGAAATATTCCTAGAATTGAGAAATAAAGTTGAAGTCTTGAGGTAAAAGGGTTAGTTGGAAGAAGGACAACACCAAGACATTAGGGTTATAATTTCTCCTTCTTCAATATTAATATAATAATGACTTTTTTTTTCTTCCATAAATGATGTCTAATTTCATTTATAGTAATCCCCCTGGTCAATTGCTTAGATCTATTAAATTATCTTGTAGTTTCTAATTGTTTCTTGTTTCCTTTGAACCTCTTGCAGGTAATCTATTCATCAACATGATTGCAAAAGCTTTAAGTCAACGATGAAAACCTTTAGAAAAAGGTATGAATTCTTTACATTCAAGTGTTTTGATAAATCTAGGGAAAGGTTTTCATTTATGTTCTGTTTTGTTCTAGATCTAAACCATTTAGACTAGATATCTTTGTCTTTGTCCACATTGACAAAGTGTCTTGAAAATAAAATTGATGACCATACTAGGGAGAGTATCCATAGTCTTAATCAATCTAGTTTCTGTTGTAATTTTCTTCTCAAGGCCACTCAATGATCCAAAGAATTTTAAGCTCATTCACTACTAGTTGAATTTTTGGGCAAATCTTGTATTTTCAATTATTATTTGCATTGGACACACCTAATTTATATTTTTTCAACGTCTCTAGTTCTCTGACACACTTTGTTCATAGTTATAGAGTGTCACCAACACTCTTTATCAAGATATAGAAGGTGTCATTGACGTTTTCCATTTTATAGAAAGCATCGACAATGAGAGGAAATACTAGTGCAAATAGACAGACTGCGTCGCTATATGTGTTCATTGACCTTTCACTCAATTTTCTTTGATTTGGTTATTGAATATTGTCCTTGGGTAGATGCACTATGTTTTGTAGTCTATATGCTAGATAGGATTGTATCTTACTTGATCTTTTAATTGAGTTTAAATGATTAGATTTTTGCAAAAGTTTCATGAGTTAGATGCTTTGGGTATGAGTACTTTGTCTTAGGTTTATAGCATATTTTTATAGATCTCTTTTATTATCAATATTTACACAAAAAGAAAAAAAAATTGTTTATGTATACACTTGTAAATATTTTTCTTTGTTTTCTTCCTTTCATTTGCAATATTTGTTTAAAAAGAGAATTTCAAAAGAAAAAGTTGGCTTTAGTTCATTTAACGTCAATCCACATTTGATTTTCCTATTTGAAAACAAACAAACAAAAAAGAGTTATTTTGATCCTTTTACATAGTTGGAATTTGTAAATTTGGGAAGATTCATTAGTTTTTTCTTTTTATCTTATTAGAGATCTGATTTAGTGAAGAAAAATAACTTGTTTGTTTGTATTTTGGTCATAAATTTTGAAGGATTTAGTTTTATTTCGTTTCAGGCTGAATGTTTGATTCTGTATATTGGGGAAACAATCTCTTACTCTCTTCTTAAATAGGGCATGTATTGAAAGAAAAAACAAATACTTGCACTTCATCGATGCATGGTTTATGGGTCGAGTATTCATATCATCTTGTCCCCTTAACTACAAAAAAATAAAACCAAGAACTAGTTAGGATAAAAAAATAGCAAGATTGTGCATTAGATTAGAGACGTGTTTCAACGTCTTAAAACACAGGAGCTACGTTATTTGCCTGCACTGCATCCTGAGGATTGTGTGGTACTTCCATTTACTCGTTGGCATATGGAAATGTATTTCACGTACTTTATGGTATATAGAAAGATTCTTTCACGTACTTTATGGTATATAGGAAGGCTCCTTTCAAACGATTGTGCATTAGACAACACTACTATGGATTTGAACTCACATGTATCTTGCGTATATCGAGAGACACCATTGGGGTCCTGAGACCAACTGAGTAACCTATTCGTCATCTTTTCGAAACAATACGCTGAGAACAACACTCGGGGAGCTACTACTCATGTATTGTCCAGGTAGTCAGGTATATAGGCAAGGGTACGGTCCCAATCCTCCTTGTTTCGTATTACTGTTGGACCATGCAATATATCACGAGTTACGATATCTCAACACTACTGTGAGGATCCAGAATGTACATCCCACCTACTGTTGGAATAATCAAAACCCATCCCAAAACTTAGGATAAAATTGTTAATCTTTTTTGTTAATTTCCTAGGTCCTACACTAGCTAGTTTGCACCCAAACCCATTTTCAAGGTCAAACTTTCCCAACCTTCCTCCGAGAACAAGTTAGAAATATCCTGGATAAGATTCTGACAACTCTTCAGTCTTCCCATATTTGCAACTAGTGCGCAGTTCTACATTTTTAGGAGTTTCCATCTTTTATGCAATTTTAGGGCAAAAACTAAAGCTAGTTTTAAGGTAGACTTCCTTGTAATTTGCACCAAATCACCTCCCTTATTTTCCTCATCTAAAAGCATTATAAATTCAAATTTCCATTACTTATGAGCTGTACATACTCATTCACCAAATTCGTGAGTATATTGACTGATTTGGAAAGTGCTTTATGCACCTATGGGGGATTTTGACTAGTTTAGTAAGCCTACTTTTGTACTGATTCGAAAAGAAACCTAATGATTTTGAACCTTTGAGTATCTACTTTATGAGCAACCTACATCTATTTAATGATGGCTAGTGTAAATTAAAATCATCAACAATTTGTGGATTATCACATATTCAGTCTCCTTCTTGAGTGTTTCTTGCATATTTTCAAGCAATTGTGTGAGTTCAATTGTTTTAAGCTTTGGATAAATTTCCACATGGTATTAGAGCCTAATTAGTATCTCGATTGTTCTTCTCTTCAATTTTATTTTTCAGGGTTGACATCACTCACTGGGAGCGCAAGCTGTCTTGTAAAAGGGCGCAATTGTTGAAGAATGGATCAATCTTAATCAATCATCTTGACTCCATTCAATTACTTCGAATGGAAGGAAAGGATGGAGATTCTGATGAGGAGTAAAGGAATATTTAGAGTGACCATGGCAACTGAAGCTAAGCATAATGCAGTAGCAGAGAAGATCAAATGGCATAATAGGAGAGATGAGATGTATGGTCTCTTATGCCTCAGCATTTCTGGAGACCTTCTATTTCATCTTGATAGTATTACATCACTGAATGAATTAGTATGGGAGAAACCTCATGCTTTGTTTGGGAAGAGTGATAAGATGAGAGGTTACCAACCAAAGAATGAGCTGATAGCACTGAGTCCAAGCAGCTTCAAATCCTTGCAAGTCTACTTCTTGAAATTCAAACCACTACTTTTGCAGCTAAAATAGTGTGGGATTGACAAAGAACATGAACAACTAATATTGGCCATCCTTTCGAAGCTTGGTCCTGATTACTCAATATTTGTTTCATCCTTCCATGCCACCAAGTTGACAACTCAAAATTTGAATATGCCTTCATTGGCAGATTCTGTGGAATCCTTCACTTAGGAGCAAGACAAATTGGTCTTGATGGGCACCATCAAACCTTCCAAAGATAAAGTTTTGGTTGTTGGAGTTTCCAAGGTGAATTCCAAATACAAGAAGAAGGCTAAAAAGCCTCCTTATCAAACAGGAGACAAGTCCAAGTCTCAATAGGAGTCCTCAAAATCCAAGAAGAAGAACTTTCAGAAGAAGAAAGGTAAAGGTGAGGGTAGCAAGTGCGCATATTGTGGTAAGGGACTTCATCCCGAGAGATCTTGCATGAAGAAGCAGATTGATATGCTGACTCAACTCCTGGAGAAGAACAACATATTCCTCCCTGGTGGTGCAGGTAAGAGAGAGTACATGTTGTATTTTCTCCCTCCTCCAAGGATAGTGACCCAGGTTCAGTCCCTTCTACTTAGTGCAACAAAGCCCAAGATATCGACCTGACAGAACAGAGCTCAGTCACCAGCACCTGCGACACAAATGCCATCTCACCTGAGATATCTCTCTTGAATGGGTAACTACCAGAACCATGTTTCTGTAGTTGGGTGGGGAATTTCTAGTACCTTGGCGTTTTACCAAGGCTCTCAATGAAGTCCTGGGGTGGATTATTTATGTTCACTGTGATTCAACAGTTAGGCCACGACCCAAATTCTCTTATGCAACTTATTATATCAATAATAGTTGTGCAGCATAATCGTATTAAACTAGTACAATGCAACTGATATACATCTATTCGTTTGTAATAAAATATATAATCATTCATTCGGCACAAAATTTAAACATACATTTCAAACACATTCAACATTCTTACATATACATAGAATATAACGTGGAAACCCATCCGGGAAAAAACCACAAGGTGCTCTTCATCTGGGATGAGGAAGTATATGCACCTTTTGTTTGTGCACTAAGCTGCAGACTCTTCTCAAGCTCTTCTTCTCTTTCTTTAAATACTCTTCCTCCATCTCATGCTCTATCATCTTCTCTCTATTCTCTTCCTAATTTACTCTACTAAGATCCGCACACAACCTGGATCAACTCAACCTTTCCTACTCTTCTCCGCACTCAGCTGCAGATCCTTCACTCAGATGCACCATCAATACATAACCATCAACCAAAAGCTAACAATCATAATCTAATGAGAGTCTATGCTTGTCTAATTGAAGTCCATCTCGAGAGTCTAACCCACATACATCTTGGGTTCTCTCCTTTATAGCCTCATTACAGACTCGATACGTACTCGATACATACTCAATATCGACACCATAGAGACTCAATATAGACTCGTTTACTGTCGCTTTCTCAGCCGACTTCCTATATTCACCCAACATGATGTCTTTCCTATTCTAGTAACACCTAACGTGTCACATATCCCAAATTTGCAAAAACATTTTATGTTTAAGAAGATGGTATATTTTAATTTTAAATGTGTCACATATCCCATCGAATTCAACAAGAGGTTGTTCAATTTTTACTTGTGAGATTCCTGAAGTGAAAATTTGTGCACAAGACATTCATTGGAGGGGAAAGGCAGAAGTGGTTTTGAGTGTGAACGCTGATTTACAGAATTAGTGCAGCTAATTTGCTGAGTTATTTACTACATAAGGCATAAGTATTACTGCTAAATACTCTTGTGAAGTTGGAGGGGTTTTATAGCCCATTATCTCACCCAGTGCTATCAACCAGGTGGACCAGTGGATAGGCTCGGGAGTCCTTAGATTAGCAGCTAAGCTATCTTCAGGAATTGGTTGGGTGGAAAGGGCTCCTTAAGCTGTTGTCTCCTCTACAAGTTGTCAAGTTCTAAAATGTTATTTTATTTTACCTTATGCAAGTATAAGTACTAGAATGAATGAAGTTAAGATAGATTTACTGTTATGACTGGATAAGTTGTTTCTGTAAATTTGACGGTGTAAATCTCTTTTTAGTTTGAAAAGTTTACAGGTTAAGTTTATTTGAATAAATGTTCTAGGGTTAGATTTAATTGATTAATGAATTAAATACCTTCCTGTATTTTTCCACTCGTCTTAGGAAGAAGTACTCTAGTACAGTAGGTGTTTTAGAAGAATGATTATATCAAGTCAAGAGGTGTTCGAAATATGTTTTATTTAGCAATCTTTTACTGTTAGTTTAAAATAGGAATAATTATTGCATAGATAAACTGTTTTTGGAAATCTAATTAGATGTGAAAGCTTTTACTTCTAAATTTATGTAATAGTTCATTTATCAGGTTTTAAAACCATTATGAATGAACTTCTAAAGAACAATAAGTAGAGTTTAATATAATAAAACCATTGATACACGAACAACTGTGTACATTATAATAAAATAAAGAAATTACAAAATACAACTAAATTATTTATACTTAACAGAGGAAGTTTATTATTTATACTAATAGATTAATACTTTTTTTACAAACAAGTTTTCCATCTATTTTTTGAAGAAAGAAGTTAACCACTCAGCTTTTGGTTTATTTAGACAAACTGTACGCTTAATACACAAACTAATTTAGTAAATTAAGTATAGGTTTAGTGTTTTCTTTAGAATAAAAACTATTAATGCAAATTTATTAATTTTACCAAGATCTGGAACTGAGAAATTAATTTAATTAACAAAATTTGTATTTTAAAGAAAAGCAAAACAAAAGGAATTAAAAAAAAACCGTTAAAAGATTTTCCAAAGGCTCGATTTAACTCATTCGCATCTTAAACTTTATCACAACAAGGGAGTATTTACCAATATCCAAGGTTTAAAAAGGAAATATTCTAAATATTCCACTGCCTAATAAAAACAAGAAAAATAAGTAATTTCTTCCAGTATCTCGGTTATAGCTAAAACAATAATTATTTACCAACTTATTTTTCTTTTTACTAGTCGCACCCGTAGTATTCTTCTCATCAAGTTTTAGACCAAACTTGAAAACCTTTTTTTTACCCAAACTGTCACCCTATGTTTGGAAAAACATAGTAACAAGACAATTTAACCGTTAAAATGAATTGGCCTGCAAGCTCAGCCTTTTTGGAAGCAAAGTAAATAAACAAAGTCTTAAAATTTTTAAGATATTAACTTAACAGTCATTTAATGTTTAAAACTCCAAAACATAACCATAACCTCAAATAAATCACAGAACCAAGTGAAAAGGCCAAAAGAAAGCTTCTAAATGTATTACAGTCTAACATTGCATTTCCAAAACCTGTTACGATATCATCCTTTTACCCAAATCTTGGTTTACAAAGAGTCGTAGCTCGTGAGGAAACCCTAAGGGTTTCTCACCTAAGAGAGCCTCACGGTCTCAACCTGGATTGTGTTCCAAAAAAAATGACAAACAAACTTCAAATATAAAAATGGAAACATTGCTTCTTCAATCCACAGAACCACAGTGTTATCGCAGCTCAATCACGATGAAGGGAACCCAGGTAAGCAACCGAGGCCTACCAAGCCGGTCAATTCCAAACCCTATCAGCTTCTTAGCAAATCACATCCACATCCAACTGTAAGTCCTTGCATATCTAGAACACATTAGACATTCACGAAGTTAGAACTCTCTTAGCATTGGTTCAGCTTTGTTTCAAAAGAAAAAGAGAATTTGGAAGCGCTGGAGGCTTCATTTAACTTACCCTTAGCTAAAAGCTTGAAGGGAAAAACAGATTTCCAATCCCACAAGCATCAAAGAAAACACTAGCTCTCAGTCTTGGCAACAATTCAAGATCTATACACTCGTTAAAACACCACTATGCAACAACCCAGGAAGGCCGAAGGCCTGTCGGCCGTTTCCTTCCTTTCCAAACTTTAAACAATAGTAATGAAAATCAACACATTTTAGGGTATGGCATTGAATGATGTGTTGAGGGTTTAATGCCCAAACCCTATTTCAAATGAACAACTTACATGTGGAAACCACAATCTTGTAAATCATTTTATTTCGAGCCTGCAGTACATAGCAAAAGAGCATTTTTNTATATATATATATATTAGGCTTCAAGTTTCTATGAGTCTAGGTTGATGTGGGTTATACAAAAAATGCATATGTTTATGATATAGTTTTAGATATACATCTAATGTATATGCATGCATAGGATAGGTTTTGTTTTCTTTTTAGCAGTTAATAGATAACTCCTAAGAAATTGTAGAATGGACATTCTTAGGACTTAGAAGAGTCTTAGGAGTTACATAGTAAATTTTATATAGTTATAAACCATTTGGGAGTGCGCTTAGGCCTTTTTTTTACAAGCAATTGAACACTTGGATATAATCATATAACACTATCTTTTAGTCACACAAACTTTTACAATTTGCTACCTTGGTAGGTTAACATTGCAATTTCCCTAGAAATGCTCACATATCAATAATCTAGACATTGAATGAAGTTTCAAGATTATTCCCTAACTTACTCTTCAGTCGACAGAGCTTTAATATCTTATACCGTAACCAGAAGAAGATCTTACCTGTAAAACCTGTACAATCATCAATTATGCATTAGCCTTTGAAAGCTAAGTAAGCCTTGGGAAAAACCAAAAGCCCCTTCAGTAAACAAGAAAACAACTTTTAAAATCTTACACTTACTAGAAATTTTAAACAGTTAATTTCAATACATTCCATCCTGGACTCATTAACTTTTAGATCGACCTTTTAACACTTTTCTTTTGGATGTTGTTAGTAATAAATGTGTTATATGTTAGTAAATTATTTTTGTAGTATCTAGTTTCAGATATTCTAGAATGTTAACTGTTAGCAGTTAAATTAACCTCTTTACGCGACGATTTAACATTAATTGTCGCACAGAAATTTTAATTTTTTATGAAATTTTGGAGTGTTACATATGGTATCAGAGCACACATTCAGACACTAGGCCTGAAGTGGCTAAAGTCACATAAACAAACAATAACTAGAATTCATGCGTACTGATTTATTCTTTCTAAAATGTTGTACAAAAATATTTTCTGAACTAGAATTGCAAGTATGGAAAGACTTGAAGAGTATGCAGATGAAGGGTCCCCAATAAATGAACAAAGTAATTCTAGAAAAGAACTTGTTAAGAAAGAAATAACTAATAATTCATCGAAACTGCTACAAACCGTTAAAGAATTGAAAACTGAAATGGAAATAGTTAAAAAAGAGAACGAAAGAATTCTAAGAGCTCAAGAGGAGCTGAACCAAATACTATTGGAGAAATTTCAGAATGAAGGGAAGGATAAACATATAGAATCTGATAATACGTCCTACCAAAAAAAAAGTAAAAATATAAACACTCTAGAATTGAAAGTAGTTCATTCTTTGAAATTTATGGTGACTCACACAGGAAGAATCACCAGTATTCTAGTGACAGCACTGAGGATAATTATTATTATAGAAAAAGGAAATATAAGCCCTATGAGGAGATTTATGGAGAATTTAAGAAGATAAAGCCACCAACTTTCAACAGCGAAATAGAGAAAGGGGAGGAAGCTGAAGCATGGTTGTCCGGAATGAAAAAGTATTTTCAAATTTATAATTACTCCAATTAGTTAAAATCTAGAATGGTCATATATAACTTAATTGGGAAAGAAGACATCTGGTGGCAGGACATAAAACGAGTAAAAGACATAAAGGAAAAGAATATAAACTGGAGTACCTTTAAAAAATACTTCAAAAATAAGTTTTTGTCAGAACAATATTATGAAGAGCGACCTAAAGAGTTCATGATCTGAATTTGGGAACTATGAATATGAAGGATTTAAATAGTAAATTTTTAAGTTTACTACGTTACGTGCCTTACATTGTTGATGAGAAACCCAAGGTGCAACGGTTTCTGAGTTGTTTACCTTTTCACATTAAAGACAGAATTGAATACGATAATCCTAAAACCCTTGAAGAGGCTATGCGAAAAGCAAATTTCTGCTATGATCATAACCGAAAAAGGGAAAACCCGTCAAACTTGAAAGCCAAGAGGTGTAATAATTTTGAACATAATAATAAGGGTTTCATACCTAATCGAAGTTTTGGGAATAATAATGCATGTAATTTTCCTAATAAAAATTTTCAAGGAAATAAAAGTAACTCACAGCCAAACCCTAATGGCCCTAGAAATAAAGAAACTGCTAATAATCATAGCAACTACGTTAAGAATAACGAACGTAAAGAATCGATAAAATGTTGGGATTGTAATGGACCTCACTACGCATCAGTCTGTCCTAATAGAAAGAATACCATCAGCAACATTCATATAGTGCAGGAAGAGATGACGGTTGGTGACTTGGCAAGAGGGATGCCCAAGATCAATGCGGCGTTGGAAAACTGGCAGGCTGATTATCAAACTTCCATGGTGGAAGTAGAAGGTAAGCTGAACCAAAAACCCATTTCTATCTTCATTGATCCAAGGGCTATCCTGAGTTATGTTTCTCCCAGCTTAGTAGAGAAATGTAAACTACCAGTAGAAAAATTTACAAATTCATGGTTGGTTCAACTAGCTACAGGAGCAAAAAGAAAAGTAAATAGTTTTGTGAAAGACTGTGCTTTATTTATGAATCAGATTGAAACTTCTGTAAAGTTAAATGTACTTCCGTTAGGCTCTTATGATGTGTTAATTGGAATGGACTGGTTAGAATAGCATAGAGTAGTATTGAACTATTTTGATAAAACCTTTACATGTGTAAATAATCAAGGAGAAACCGTAACAATAACAAGAATTCCTAGGAAAACAACAATCAGACAAATTAACGCCTTGCAACTAAAGAGGGTTGTCCGAAAGGATGTAAAGTTTTCGTAGTAACTGTAACTGATGAAGAACATATTAATAACGAATATAAACTAAAATTAGAATATATTCCAATCTTGAGGGGGTATTTAGATGTATTTCCAAAGAAAATTTCGGGACTTCCTCCGAAAATGGAACTGGATTTCACTATAGAGTTGGTGCCTGGTGCAGTGCCTAACTCAAAATCTATGTACCAGATGAATATCTTGGAGCTTAATGCATTAAAATCACAGTTAAAGGAACTAATTGATAAAAAGTACATAAGACCAAGTGTGTCTCCTTGGGGAGCACCAATCATTTTCGTTAAAAAGAAGGACGGTACTCTACGCTTATGCATTGATTACCGTCAGGTTACTAAGATGACTATTAAGAATAGATACCCGTTGCCCTGCATAGATGATCTGTTTGATTAGCTATGCGAAGCAACATTATTTTCAAAGATTGATTTAAGATCTACTTATCATCAAGTTCGGATATTTTTAAAACAACTTTTAGGACTAGATATGGTCACTATGAGTTTGTTGTTATGTCGTTTGGGGTTACTAATGCCCCGACTGTCTTCATGTGTTTAATAAATAATGTATTGCATAAATATCTCAATAAATTTGTAGTTATACTTATTGATGATATTTTAATTTATTCTAAGACTAAAAAAGAGCACGAGGAACACTTAAAAATTGTTTTACAAGTGCTAAGGGAACATCAGCTTTATGCTAAGTTCAGTAAGTGCGACTTCTTTAAAGATAAAATACAATACTTGGGTCATGTAATAACTAAAGATGGGATCTCGGTGGATCTAGATAAGATAAAAGTAATTGAAAATTGGTAGGTCCCAAAGAATGTGACTGACGTGCGGTCGTTCATGGGGATCACCGGTTACTATCGAAGATTCATTGAGGGATTCTCAAGAATCACAAATCCCATAATATCTTTACAGAAAAAATGGAAGAAATTTGAATGGAACCAAAAATGTGAAGAATGTTTTAAGAAATTAAAAGCGTTATTAACTACTACACCAATTTTAAGAATTGTTGATCCTAACAAAGACTTTGTTGTATGCACTGATGCATGCAATGATGGTCTTGGTGGGGTCTTAACTCAAGAAGGACACGTAATAGCATATGAGTATAGCAAACTTAAAATTCATGAGAAAAATTACGCTACTTATGATTTGGAGTTGGTTGCCGTGATACATGCTTTAAATATGTGGCGCTATCACTTGATCGGAAGAAAATTTATGTTAATGACAGATAATAAGGGTTTAAAGTATCTGCTAGATCAACCAAATTTAAACGCAAGGAAAGCTAGGTGGCTAGCTTTACTTAGTGAGTATTATTTCAAGATCCAACATATCAAGGGAAAAGAAAATAAAGTCGTTGATGCTTTAAGTATAAATGCAAGATTGAATTTTGTGGCAGCAATCAGTACTTATAAAACAGATTTAGAAGATCAGCTCGAAGGAGTAAAATTGGATGAAAATTATCAGAAATTACAAGCTAGAGTGGCAGAAAATGTAACTGAAAGTTTAAGTATAAGTTACAGTCTAAATGATAAAGGGTTAATACTTTATAAAAACAGGTTGTATATACCTAATGTCCCTAAAATTAAGCTGTTGAGTTTAAATGAAATACATAAGACTCCCTACTCGGGACATCTTGGATATCAAAAGACAATAACCACGTTGCGGAAAAAGTGCTTTTGGCCAGATATGAAGAATGAGTTGGAAAAATATATTGCTAGGTGTTTTGAATGTAAACAGGTCAATACTGAACACCAACATCCATCTGGTTTATTACAACCATTACCCATCCCTAGATGGAAATGGGAAATAATCAGTCTTGATTTTATTACAGGTATGCCTAGAAATCCGAATTAGAATGATTCGATAATGGTAGTCGTTGACAAACTCAGTAAAGTAGCTCATTTTATACCAGTAAAGACCACTCATAAGGTTGCTAATATTGCTGAAATATTTATGAAACAAATATTTCGTTTACATGGGATACTGGAAGTTATAATTTCTCACAGAGACCCTAAGTTTACGGGAAATTTCTGGAAGTCTCTATTTAAGGGTTTGAATACTACTTTAAATTTCAGTACATCTTTTCATCCGCAGATGGATGGACAGACTGAAAGGGTAAATCAAATCTTGGAAGATATGCTAAGGATGTATGTTAGAGAACAACCAAGTAAGTGGGAGGACTACTTACACTTGGTTGAGTTTGCTTAAAACAACCACTACCAAGCTTCAGGAAAATATAGCCCATTTGAAATTCTGTTTGGCAGAAAATGCAATACTCCCATCTCATGGAGTAACCCAGTTGACAGGTTATTGCTAGGACCTGAGCTATTAAAGGAGATGGAGTTAATTGTGAAACAGGTATAAGGTAATTTGAAGGCGGCACAAAGCATATTAACACTATACAAGACCCCATCGAATCACTTTCTCGACTGCTAGGGTTTGCGGCTATTAGGGATTTCTTTCTTAGCAGGCCTCTCAACTTCCACGACCGCTTTGGATATGGATTTTCCAGATCCTGACCTTGCCAGTTTTAACGACCGTTTTCTGAACATTGTAGCCTCCCTTGCCCCCCCCTCGTCAAGTGCCTCCCCTCCGTCCCATTTCGTAAAACGTTCAGAAATTCCAGAGGTTAAGCTATCCTTAGCAGCTTCAAAGCAAAAAGTAGTCATGTTATCAGAGAAAGGACTTATTGGTTTGTTCATAGGACTATGGCCGTCCCCCAGATCGACGAAAATTTGGCTCAATGAAAACTGGAGATCTCTCATCCAAGGAGAAGTACAACAAATTTTCTGTGGTAAGGGTTACTTTGTCTTCATCTTCGAGAAAAAAAGAAGATCGAGATCTCATCTTCAGAAATGGCCCATACTTCATGGGCCCAAGAGGTATGTATCTTAACAAATGGGATCTCTCCTTCGACCCTAAAAAATATATCCCTAAGGTTGTTCCAGTTTGGGTCAAGCTTCCCCACCTCCCCCTCCACTGCTGGAACGATGAAGATTTTTGGGCAATAGGAAATACACTGGACAAATATATTGACAAATCGGAACCGAAAGCCCCCATGTTCTCTTGTTCTAGAATATGTGTGGAGGTTAATCTGGAGAAAGGTATCCAAGAAGCCATTAATCTATCCATTGAAGGATGGAATCATCTTCAGATATTTGAATATTAGTAAATTCCCTTCAAATGCAAATATTGTCATGAGTATGGACATTTCGCCAAATCCTAACAAAAAAAACTAGAAAAACCTAATCCTGAAGACGCACAAGAAGAAGGCTGGAACGTTACAAGCAGGAAAAGGAGTGCTAAATCTTCGTCGGCACTGCAACCTCATGTCCCAGCAAGTAATGTAACCGGAAACAAGTTTGAATCCCTCGCCAATGAAGAACCTGAGATAGAAACCCCGGAGGAAAATGAGGAAGAGGTCATCCCCCAGGAACAAGAGATCCCAGCAGAAGCACCATATCCAAAGCAAAAGGACTCTATGGCGGAATTCTCTGCCCACCCAGCAACTAGAAAGGAAGGAGAAACCAATTCTGAAAGCTCAGTCACTCATTCTAGGGCCAAAGAAAGCTCTGAAGAAACCTCAGAAAACTCCAATGAAGAGTAGGAACCTCAATCCAAAAAAGGTAGACGATCAAACAAGACATTAAGGGAGCATGAAGCTGCAAGAGAAAAAGCAGTTGGGAAGCAATCCAATCTTGATTTCCTGGTAAAAAATTCACAAGCAAGCAAATATATCCTCAGCACCAAAGAACAAAAAAAGGAAAGGGAAAAGGCACTACGTCAACTTAAGAAATAATGAAGATGGTCTCTTGGAACTGTAGAGGATTAGGAGGTTCCTAGAAAAAATAAGTGATTAAAATAATTAAATCAATGGAACACAACTCTGTCCTTCTTATCCAGGAGACTAAAAAGACTGCGGATGACAGTCTCTCATCTATGAAAAAATTGTGTCCAAAAGGAGAAGGTTTTGTTATTAGTGTGAGTGGAGCCTCTGATGGCCTCCTTACTTGGTCGGGTAATGAGAAGTTCTCTTTGCAAACAACCATTGAAAACAAAAATTGGTTGTTTGTTAAACTTGAAAACAAGGAAAATAAGGAAGCATTCTGGGTCGGGAACATCTATGGATCCATGACTCAAGCTCAGAAAGAAACCTTTTGGAACTTCTTGGAGGAACAATGTGAAGGGGAAATGCAGAGCCTTTTCTTCATTGCTGGCAACTTTAATGTTACTATCTCTGCAGATGAACGTAGAGGAGGAGTCAAAGTTAGGGATCCCTTTGGAGAAAGGTTAGAGGATTTGGCTTTGCATTGGGGTTTAATAGATATCAAACCCAAGAATGGGATTTACAACTAGAGCAATAAAAGAATCGGACCAGGACATATAGCTGCTAGGTTGGACCATGTGCTAGTAAGCACTCATCTCCTCAGGAATCTTCCCTTCCCTAAGTCCAAGCTTCTGTGCTCGGCAGTATCAGATCATAAGCCTTTGTGTCTTTTCTTTCCACTATTGGAGAACTTAGGGCCCCTCCCCTTTAGGTTTAACCATTTAAGGTTGGAATTGGAAGGGGTTCGGGATATCATCTACAAGGCCTGGTAATGCTTCATTCCAGGCTCGCTAGGTTTCATATGGGAATAAAAACTCAAAATGGTAAAGTATGCTCTCAAACTTTGGGCCAAGCACCATTTCCAAGAGCCCTCTATCAAGAAAATAGAAATCATTAAAGACATGGAATCTCTTCAAGAGGATATGGAAAAAATTGAGATAACTAAATATCTTATACTTCGGGAAACAGAGCTAGAAAAAAAGTTACAAACCATCCTAAGGCAAGAGGAAGAAAGCTGTAGGTTACAGTCTAGAGTCCTCTGACTCAAGGGGGACGATCAAAACACACAATTCTTTCAAAATCAATGCAGAGAGAGACAGAGGAGAAATGCCATGAGAGAGCTGAAAAAGGAGGATGGCACTGTTATATCAGGACAAGCGACAATCAACACTGAGGTAAGAGGTTTTTTTGAAAATATTTATAATAACGAAGAAAATGTTTCTCAAGAAAATATGGAGGAAATGATCAGAGATATCCCCTCTCTGATCAACCCTAAGGACAACCAATTCCTAGAAACCCCTAATTCCGAAGACGAAATCAAGAAGGCTATATGGAACCTCCATCCTGACAAATCCCCTGGGCCAGATGGTTTCCCCATTCGATTCTATAGGATGTTCTGGTCTTTAATTAAAAAGGACCTACTGCGTCCTATTTCCTAGATGTCAAAAGGGAGAATGGGAGGAGCCACCAATTCCACCTTCTTAACCTTGATCCCTAAAGAACATAACCATTCTTCAATCAAAAGATTTAGGCTAATCTCCCTCTGTAATGCCTCCTATAAAATCTCTTCCAAAGTCCTATCTCTCATACTCAAGGCAATTATCCCTTCCCTGATTTCTCCTAATCAAGGGGGTTTTATATATGGTCGCCATATCAGTGATAATATCCTTCTGGTTCAGGAAGCGATTCATTCTAGTTCAAAGGAGGGTGAAGCAGGCATGGCCATTAAGCTAGACCTTGCCAATGCCTTTGATCATATAATACATGCTTTCATTCTGCTAGTGCTAAAAAAGTTCGGTTTCCCTCCCATCTTTATAAATCAAGTCCAATCCTACATTAATTCTCCCTGGATAGCTCCTTTAATCAATGGAAGACCCACCAATTTCTTCAAATCCAGTCAAGGGATCAGGTAGGGCTTCCCCCTCTCTCCTTTTCTTTACATCCTAGTCGTTGATTCCCTGAGTAGAAGTCCTAATAGACTTCAAGAAGAAGGACTCCTCCCATGCCTCTCCTTTGAAACTGGATTCCAACCAATTAATCATGCTCTTTTCGCCGATGACACTATCCTCTTAGGCAGCGCCTCCCCCCAAATCTCCAGAAATTTTCTTAAGCCCTCTTCGTACCTCTGGTAGTGCAGCAAACCTGGATAAGTGTCAGCTCTATGGCTGGAACAACAATGTAGTTACTCTTTGAGATATATCCCAAATTCTCCACATTCGTGTCAACCATGATTGGAATCACTTCATCTACCTGGGCATCCCTATAGCCAAAAAGGCCTTTGCTACCACCATGTGGGCTCTTGTCATATAAAAGATAAAAATACAAGATGCATTCGATGAGCTCCAAATGGTTAAACTTGGCTGGAAAAGTAACCCTCATTCATTCTATCCTCTCTTCGTATCCCATTTATACCAGTTTGATGATCCTGGCCCCTAAGGCCATCATAAATAATATCTGCATGGAAATCCAAAAATTTCTTTAGCAAGGAGGAAAGGTGCAGAATAAAAAATTGCATTTAGTAAAATGGTCCACTGTCAAAGCTCCAAAACACAAAGGAGGACTTAGCATTAGAGATCCAAAACAAGTGAATAAAGCGCTTGGAGCAAAATTGGTTTGGAGACTAGCTACTGGAAAAAAAAATGGTGGAAAGAAGTGATAAGGAAAAAATACATCAAGAGGTCGAGATCCAAAATCTTGAACTGCTCATGGGACGACAAGGGCACATCCCTTTGGATTTTATGTAAAGCTTCGCTCAATCTGATTCAAACCAACTATTACTGGATTCTAGGAAATGGCAAAAAAATTAAGATATGGGAACACAGGATTTTGGGGCAACCTTTACTATCCTCATTTCCATAATTGGCAGAGTTCTCAGAATGGGCTCGTGATAATGGTATTATTTCTCCCTTTGACCTCTCATCCTGGAATCAGAATGGAAGTTGGAAAGGATGGAAATTGCTACAATTTCCTGAGCATTTAGAGGCTGCAAATAATTTCCTTTTCACCACTCTGCAAGGCTATGCTCCGATTAGTAAATCCTCAAAGGACGTCCTGGATTGGGGCAAAAATGGCAATTATATGGTTAAAGAAGGATACAAGAAACTGTCCTCTAACTCATCAGCAGCTGGAAACATATGGAAAAAGGTCTGGCAATTGGATTGTATCCCTAAGGTAAACTCTTTCATTTGGTTATTGGTGCACAACAAATTGCTCACAACTGAAAATCTCAGGAAAAGAGTGATTCCAGGCCCCTCTAGATGCACCCTTTGTAACTCTGATTCAGAATCAACGGGCCACATTTTCCTTCAATGCAGTGTTTCTAAGCAAGTTTGGCTACCATTCCCCCTCTTGGTACTTTGTTTAGGCCTCCATATACCTTCAACCAACTCCTTGTAAATTGGAATAAGCAATTTCCTGGCAATCTCAATAAGAAACCCACTCTAAAGCGACTCTGGAACACCATACCAGAGAATCTATGCTGGCAGTTATGGTTGGCTAGAAACAGAGCAATTTTTAAAGGAGAGAAAGTCGTCCCAAATCGAATAGCTTCTAAAACAGTGGGCATGATATCATAAAAGTTAGCCACGAAAGGATTGGCTACCCAGACTCAGAAGATTTATTGTAGCCGGTATCTTCTTGGTGAAACACTTTTCTTAAAAGGAGCTCCCCTCAATCCAACTCTACTATCCCCCGCCTTAAACTCCCCATTAGAAATCTACCATAGGAAATAAGGAAAACTCCTACTGCGTTTTCAAAAAGGCTTCAGGAAAAGAACTCTTTTGCCTTATTCTTTAATGGTGCCTCAAAAGGAAACCCAGGGGTGGTAGGTGCAGGGGGGGGGATCTTACTGGATCCCGGAGGACAAACAAAAAAAACCTTCACTTAGGGGTTAGGCCATAAGACAAATAATGAAGCTGAATGGATGACTCTCTTGCAAGGCCTTGAACTCTCAAATTCAATAACTATCCCCATGATTTTAGTCTTTGGAACCTCGAGACAAGTAATTTACAAAATGATCCATGGTTATCCCACAAGATGCATCAATTGCAGAAGGTTGTATGACAGAATCACTCCCTTCTCTCTAGTCGAGTCGAGTTTTTTCACAGTCTCCGAGCAAACAATGCTCTCATGGACGCTCTGGCTAATCAAGGGGCCTCACTTCCTCAAGGTCACATTAGCATAAATGACCTAGAGATTGTCACCAAACCTATTCCCTAATGTCAAATATGCACACTCCAATTTTTTTTTACCTATCCTAAGTCTCATCTCACTTCTCCGCTTGGATTATGGTCTAATGTTTGATTTCTGTCTTGGAAACATGTGGCCTCCACTCACCTCCATCCCCTCCATGTATCCTCCTGCCTTAATTCGCGATCCCCTCAGGCTTAATTGCGGGCTCAAACGACACGCTTCTCGCCGGCCTCAACAGTGTACCGTGGCTTCGTGTGGAAGCTTCATTTGCCCCTTCACCCTCCTTGATAGTCGCTTCTGTGTTAATCTTCACGCTGCTGCTCCAAAAGAAAACCCGCACATTGACAGGTCTGGTTTTGAAGAAGGCTCTCTCCCATAGCTCGGTTCTTTGCAGGTTTTTCCTTGGGAAGCCTTGCCTCTGTTAAGGGGCTTCATGAAAGAGAGACTAGCGTTGGCTGCTTTCCTGAACTGTCTCTGTCCTTCTCGCTATATCCCTGGCTCCTTTTGGCGTTGAGCTGCAAGCCCTACGACCACGACTTTCCTCTTCAAGCAGATCCTCCTTGAAGTAAATATTCCGACCCTTGGTTGTAACTGTACTGGCTGGGAGGAAGATTCGATAGGTACTCTCTCTTGTTGAAACCTAAGGGATTCTGACATCCTGCAGCAAGAACTTTTCGTTCTCAGTTATGTTCTCTATAATTTTCCCTCTAGAAGCTGGTGTTGCAATCTCTGCAGTGGACAGGTTTTCGTTTTGTCTAGATCGGTGCTCAATTAGCTGTCAAGACTAAGCCTTCATAGCCACAGTCTTGGTCAATATTTTCACCAAATCCAGGAAATGGACCGCAGAGGGGAAAACGAAGGTCTTGTAGATTTGAAGGTGAATATTCGGCGTTTGTATGAAATGGTGGCCATAGGAATTATGGACAATAGGGAGACAACTAAAGAGGTAAAAAAACTTGTTGATGTAGTGGGATACACTTCTTACCAGATTAGCAATCATGATGCCAGAATAGACGAAAATGAAATGAATCTGAAGGAAATCATGGGAAAAGTTGACCGCATTCAGGAAGATCTGTAGTGCTTGGTGCAGATGAATCAGGGAAGCCAAGCTCATGAAAACCCAGTAGGAGCAATCCAGAACATGGAAGAGGGATCCGTTACTCAGCTCGTGGGGCAGCCAAGCAATCCTTAATGTATCTTTTAACAGTCTATGTTTTTTTGTATCTTCCTTAATCAACAGTTTGTTCGAGTTTATACTTCATCTGTAATTAATCAAAATATAAGAACCATATGTGGCATACTAAGGTCTATCTTCTGGCCTAGTTTTGTTTCTTTTATCTCAGACCTGCAAGAATATTTCAGCTACAGTTTTTTTGTAATGAATGGCTATGCACAGCCTGTTTAATATTACTCTCTTTTAAGTTTCTATTAAAAACAAAAAATTTGAAGGTGGCACAAGACAGACATAAGAGTCAAGCAGATCTTAAATGAACAAAGAAAGAGTTCCAGGTGGGCGAACATGTTTTCATAAAGGTAAAACCTAAAAAGAGTTCTTTAAATTTAGGAAGTTGTGCTAAGTTGGCACCCATGTACCGTGGACCTTTCGAAATATTGTCTAGAATTGGACAAGTGGCATACCAACTGGCTTTACCACCAAATATAAAAGTTCATAATGTTTTTAATATCTCTGTTTTAAAAAGATATGTACATCATGCTACTCATGTTATAAATTGGAATGATGTGTAGGTGGAACCCGAAGGAGATTTTTTGGTGGAACCGGATTGTATCCTCGACAAGAGGGAGATCTTGCTTCGGAATTGCACCATTGGGCAGGTGAAGGTGCAATGGAAGCATCTTAGTCCAGAAGAAGCAACTTGGGAATTGGAGAGTCATATGCGGGCAACATATCCAATTCTGTTCCAGGGCAACTCTGAGGACGATGAATAAAATAACATCGAGGACAATGTTATACTTAAGGGGGTGTGTATGTCACATACCCCGAATTCGCAAAAACATTTTATGTTTAAGCAGACAGCATATTTTAATTTTATTGTAAATTTTGTGATTATTGACAAAGTGGGGTCAAGCATGATTGTAATTAATTATGTTGAATATTTTATTAATCAATAAATAAAAGATGAGACAACAACTTAAGGAGGTTGTTAAATGAGTGTCTATTGGCCACTAGGTGGAATAGACTAGGGTGAGAGAAGATTGACACTTGGCAGCATCCTCAAACCACTTCTAGCTATTGCAGGAGGCAACTTCCCTATTTTTATGGTCATGTTCCCCAAGAAAATGGAACAAGAGCAGGTGGCTCATTGAATGAAAAACTGACCAAAAGACCTAGGCATGCTTATAATTACCCATTGAATTCAGCAGGGGACTGTTCAATTTTTACTTGTGAGATTCCTGAAGTGAAAATTTGTGCACAAGACATTCGTTGGAGGGGAAAGGAAGAAGTGGTTTTGAGTGTGAAAGTTGATGTATAGAACTAGTGCAGCTAATTTGCTGAGTTCTTTACTGTAGAAGGAATAAGTATTACTGCTAAATACTCTTGTGGAGTTGCAGGGGTTTTATAGCCCATTATCTCACCTAGTGCTATCAACCAGGTGGACCAATGGACAGGCTCGAGGGTCCTAAGATTAGCAGCTAATCTATATTCAGGAATTGGTTGGGTGGAATGGGCTCCTTAGGCTGTTGTCTCCTCTACAAGTTGTTAGGTTCTAAAATGTTATTTTATTTTAACTTATGCAAGTATAAGTACTAGAATGAATGAAGTTAAGATAGAATTACTGTTATGTTTGGATAAGTTGTTTATGCAAATTAGACGGTGTAAATCTGTTTTTAGTTCGAAAAGTTTACTGGTTAAGTTTATTTGAATAAATGTTCTAGGGTTAGATTTAATTGATTAATGAATGAAATACCTTCCTGTATTTTTCCACTCGTCTTAGGACGAAGTACTCTAGTACAGTAGGTGTTTTAGAAGAATGCTTATATCAAGTCAAGAGGTGTTCGAAATATGTTTTATTTAGAAATCTTTTATTGTTAGTTTAAAATAGGAATAATTATTACATAGATAAACTGTCTTTGGGAATCTACTTAGTTGTGAAAGTTTTTACTTCTAAATTCCCGTAATAGTTCATTTATCAGGTTTTAAAACCATTATGAATGAATTTCTAAAGAACAGTAAGTAGAGTTTAATATAATAAAACCATTGATACACGAACAGTAAAGTGTGTACATTATAATTAAAAAAAGAAATTACAAAAATACAGCTAAATTATTTATAATTAACTGAGGATGTTTATTATTTATACTAATAGATTAATACTTTTTTTTATAAACAAGTTTTCCATCTAGTTTTTGAACAAGAAGTTAACCAGTCAACTTTTGGTTTATTTAGACAAACCGTACGCTTAATATACAAACTAATTTAGTAAATTAAGGATAGGTTTTAGTGTTTTCTTTAGAAAAAAAAATATTAATGCAAATTTATTAATTTTACCAAGATCTGGAGCTGAGAAATTAATTTAATTAACAAAATTACTATTTTAAAGAAAAGCAAAACAAAAGGGATTTTAAAAAAACCGTTAAAAGATTTTCCAAATGCTCGATTTAACTCACAGTCGCATGTTAAACTTTATCACAACAAGGGAGTATTTACCAATATCCAAGGTTTAAAAAGGAAATATTCGAAATATTCCACTGCCTAATAAAAACAAGAAAAATAAGTAATTTCTTCCAGCATCTCGGTTATAGCTAAAACAACAATTGTTTACCAATTGATTTTTCGTTTTACTAGTTGCAGCCATAGTATTCTTCTCATCAAGTTTTAGACATAACTTGAAAACCTTTTTTTTTAGCAAACTGACACCCTATGTTTGGGAAAACATGATAAGAAGGCAATTTAACCGTAAAAATGAACCGTCCCACAAGCTCAGCCTTTTTGGAAGCAAAGTAAATAAACAGAGTCTTAAAATTTTTAAGATATTAACTTAACAGTCATTTAATGTTTAAAACTCCAAAACATAACCATAACTTCAAATAAATCACAGAGCCAAGTGAAAAGGCCAAAAGAAAGATTCTAAATGTATTACAGTCTAATGTTGCATTTCCAAAACCTGTTACGATATCATCCTTTTACCCAAATCTTGGTTTACAAAGAACTGTAGCTCATGAAGAAACCCTAAGGGTTTCTCACCTAAGAGAGCCTCACGGTCTCAACCTGGATTGTGTTCCAAAACAAAATGACGAACAAACTTCAAATATAAAAATGGAAACACTACTTCTTCAATCCACGAAACCACAGTGTTATTGCAGCTCAATCACGATGAAGGGCACCTAGGTAAGGAATCGAGGCCTACCAAGTCGGTTGAGTCCAAACCCTATAAGCTTCTTAGCAACTCACATTGACATCGAATTGTAAGTACTTGCCTATCTGGAACACATTAGACATTCACGATGTTAGAACTCTCTTATCATTGGTTCAACTTTGTTTTAAAAAAAAAGAGAAATTGGAAGCACTGGAGGTTCATTAAACTTACCCTTAACCGAAAGTTTGAAGGGAAAAACAGATTTCCAATCCCACGAGCATCAAATAAAACACGAGCTCTCAATCTTGGCAACAAGTCAAGATCTATACACTCGTTAAAACACCACTGTGCAGCAACCCGGGAAGGCTGAAGACCTGTTGGTCGTTTCCTTCCTTTCCAAACATTAAACAACAGCGATGAAAATCAACGCGTTTTAGGGTATGGCATTGAATGATGTGTTTAGGGTTTAACGCCCAAACCCTGTTTCAAATGAACAACTTACATGTGGAAACCATTATCTTGTTAATCTTTTTATTTTGAGCCTGCAGTACATAGAAAAAGGGCATTTTTTTTATTAGTCACAAATCTTTATATGTTATGCATTGTTAAGCTTAGAGTAATTTTTTTGGGGTTAGGTATAGAATATATATCTAGGAGGATATATATATATATATATATTAGGCTTCAAGTTTCTATGTGTTTAGGTTGATGTGGGTTATACAAAAAAATGCATATGTTTATGATATAGTTTTAGATATACATCCAATGTATATGCATGCATAGGATAGGTTTTGTTTTCTTTTTAGCAGTTAATAGATAACTGCTAAGCAATTGTAGAATGGACATTCTTAGGACTTAGAAGAGTCCTAGGCGTTACATAGTAAATTTTATATAGTTATAAACCATTTGGGAATGTGCTTAGGCCTTTTTTTTACAAGCAATTGAACACTTGGACATAATTATATAACGTTATCTTTTAGTCACACAAACCTTTACAATTTGCTACCTTGGTAGGTTAATGTTGCAATTGCCCTAGAAATGTTCACATATCAATAATCTAGACATTGAATGAAGTTTCAAGATTATTCCCTAACTTACTCTTTAGTCAGCAGAGCTTTAATATCCTATACCGTAACCAGAAGAAGATCTTACCTGTAAAACCTGTACAATCATCAATTTTGCATTAGCTTTAGAAAGCTAAGTAAGCCTCAAGAAAAAACCAAAAGCCCCTTCAGTAAACAAGAAAACAACTTTTAGAATCTTACACTTACTAGAAATTTTAAACAGTTAATTTCAATACATTCCATCTCGGACTCATTAACTTTTAGACCGACCTTTCGATACTTTTCTTTTGGATTTTGTTAGTAATAAATGTGTTATATATTAGTAAATGATTTTTGTAGTATCTAGTTTTAGATATTCTAGAATGTTAACTATTAGCGGTTAAATTAACTTCTTTAAGCGATGATTTAACATTAATTGTCGCACGGAAAAATTTTAATTTTTTATGAAATTTTGGAGTGTTACATAATGGGAGGCACTACCAAAATGACTTACAGAGATGCCTTCATGTGTGCGGTTTCTGCCGGCTGTAGCCAAACTCATACCCACAATCGTTGACGCATGTCACTTTTCGAGCATTACGCTTTACTGTCATTTTCCATCCATTATGATACTTGCACGCCTTCTGATGATGATATTCTTTCGTACCTTTACTTGTCGCACTCCTTCCTTCTATCACGGCTTCCTCTTTTGGCACAACTTTCTCTTGTGGCGCCTCTTCCTCTTCTTCTTCCTTCCTTTCACTGACTCTATCGCAACCTCCTTTCTCTTCTTGGTTTTCAGTCGTTACTTCTGTCATAGCTCGTTCTTCTTCTCCTTTAGCTCTTCTCCATACTTAGGCAAAATTCTGAAGGAATTATGCCTTCCTGTCCCTAGGGCCAATAGGCCCCCAACACTTACCTGTGGATCATCCCGAGCCACTCGAAGCTATTCCTCCATGTTTTAACTTGAGCTAATTTTGGTCTAAAAATATTCCATGATTTTCACCACTCTCTCTTCTTCTATGTGCAATTCTTCCTTGGTCTTGCTCAATTGTTCCACTAGGTCAGAACTGAGATGTTCCGGCATGGCCTTCTTCACTGATGATGCTACGTCACACACCTTCTGATGTACATTCTTTCGTGTATGTTCCTTTTGTTTCTACTACTACTATCATTTTTTATAACATCTGTTACTATTGTGTTTCTTTCTATATCAGATATAGTTAATGTTTCAAAGTAGTAGGATAGACGAGATGGGAGACTTATCAATATTACCAATTTTGCTTGTTTACATTTCTGGCTTTAGCTCAAACTCATCCAAGGTTTTTCCTTCCTCCCTTTAGAATCTTCCTATACATTATCCTTGAATGAGTATGCAATATCGTTATAATCCTTAGAGCTTGCATCAGTTGGAAATCCAGTATAAACTCAGTGTTTTTCTTTGCTTCACAGTTGGTGAAGTCTACCATCCTATCAATCCCTTACCTTCGTTTATTGGAACCTGCAAGTTCATCTTTTTCTTGAAAGCGTCATCACCCCTTACGTTTTCAGTGCTTCGTAGAGATGATGGTGATGACAGTGGCCTCTTTTTCTCTTTGCGGCTACCCAAACACTAGTTCGAGTCGGCGGGTTCTAGCAATGGACACTATGTACTGTGGCAATTAGTTCCATAGTGTTATCCATCGGCTTCGGTGGGATGTCCTTTGGTCCTCGGATTCTAGCCGCTGCTTCTTCATTCTTACTCAATAATGTTGAGACAATGTTTCTGATCTTGTGGGAACCAAAACGCTTCCTCATTGACAACCCTAGTAAGATGGTTCGTAACGTTAGTGCAAGGAGGGTTGGAACTAGCTCAGTTTCCAGGTGCCTCCTTGCTTGCAGTTGAACATATACGACATCATTTTTCTTAACCATAACAAGTATAACAACTTCACTCACAGAGCCCCCGAGGGCACTAACACTAAAGCTCACAGTCACCATACTTCTCCAATAGTATTTCTTTAGCTCTGGGTGTTCCTACAACTGCTCATTGTGGCATTTTATGGGAATTACTTTGAATGCAAGGGAAAGTAGAAGTCTTATCCAGGTGTTCAACTTGTCAAATCTTCACATGCGTCATCACTGAGTAGTATCACGACAGCACAATTCATCACATGGGTCACCTTTCCAAGTTCGTATGTTAACATTTCCAACTATGTCGCTCCCTTTTTGTTGTGACGTCATGTATGATTGAGGGGACGATCATATTCACTTGGTGTCTGCAGATCTTAAGGACCGACATCTGTCTTTTTAGCAAGTTTGTGAATTATTGTGCCAACGTCACATCATTTCCTATTGATATGCTTTAATGTGATAAATTCTCTTTTCTTTTCAAGCTCCATTAGCTTCTTGTCATGCTTCTTGCGACTTGCATTTCATTCTCTTATACGTCTGGTCGCACTCCTTTCTACTTACTTTTCCCTTCTCACAAGGGTTTCTATTCCGCAACATGCCAATTTCCTTTGCTGAAGATTTCTAATCTCGAGCAAATGCCAAGTTGATATAACAATTTTTTTATTTTTAATTTTGCGACCTAGTCGCAGTTATCAAAATAGCCCTTTAGGACAACAGTAGGGATTTGAATCGACTCTATGTCTTTATCAATATCTTTCAAAAGAATCGATTCTTGTTTGCGGTGGCATTCGACATAAGGGAGAGTAGAACAATAGTAGGGATACATGCCCTTTAGGACAATAGTTGGGATTTGAATCAAGTCTATGTCTTTATCAATATCTTTCAAAAGAATCGATTCTTGTTTGTGGTGGTGTTCGACGGGAGGGAGAGTAAGACAACTGATAATGGTGGCATTTAATTGGTGGATGCAACCATCAACATGGTAGTGGCTGGGGTCATTGGAGCTTGGTGTGTCATCTTTTCTACTTGATCCACTTGTAGACATGACAGACAAGTAGCGAGGAGGGTGGCTCATCGTCTTGCCAACCCACCCTACATTTTCTTTTCTTATTGCACACCAGGTTACACGCGTGTTCCTGAGGATCGACACTAGGAAAGTTGCATGCAAACGCCTAGAATGACAACGTGGGATGTATTTTTATTTGAATAACAACATTGTTATTATAATAAAGGATTTTTCTCGTACATACAAAAGAATAAACTAAAGAATCGACGAAATTAAATCTAAATAGACGAAATGAAATCCATCTAGCCCCATCTACATACCACCATATTCTTGACAAATATTTTGGTTTATAGTTATCATATATAGTATATTATTTTTAATTTTTATTTTTATTTATATATTTGAATTTATAATTATTTTTTATATTTAATTTTAATATTAATTTTGACTTATTTACATATATTTTATTATTAAATATATATTAAATTAATTTAATATTAAAATTAAAATTAAAATTTTATTTTAATTATAAAAACAACCCCAACCTTACTCTTGTCAAAGTTGGAGTGTTTCCATTCTCACTAGCTAAAACCATTGAAGTCAAATATTGGACATCAAAGTCTTACTAATTTGGACTCTAGTTTTTGTGGATAAGTGTTTTTTTGTTCTTTATAATAGTTTGTGTTTTTATTTTTTCTTAGATATTTTTCATTTTATGGAAATGTTTTTGGAGTGTAGTTGTTATATGTATATAATGATTATTTCTTATATTTAATTATAATATTATTTTTGAATTATTTATATAAAATTTATTATTAAATATATGTTTTAAATTAATTTAATATCAATTTTAAAATAAAAGTTTTATTTTAATTACAAAAAAATTATTTTAATTACAAAACACTATACTTAAAGTTGGCGAAAAATACTTAGCTTGTTGCAAAGCATTCAATGCAATTGCAGCAGGTATGCTAACCCTTAGATTAAAACTGTAAGATCCAACCATTAGGATACTTGTTGCAATTGCATTGAATGCTCTACAAGAGGCTAAGTATTTTTCATCATCAAAGTTGGAGTGTTTTATGTTATTTCCATTTAGAAGTTTCCAAACTAGTTAGCCCACTTGGAAGTATGGACTATTCTTATGTGAAAGGAGTAGACTTTGAGGTGTACCATTAATCATGTACATTTTCCAATCATGGACTATGAGTAAACCCATGTGCACCTAGGACAAATGAGAAAAAAACCACATGGCCTTAGATTGTTAAAAGAAACCATAACTAAAAAAAAGCTCTTAATGTAGACAAAATTATTCAATCCAAATTCAATGAAGAGAGACAGAGGAAATTGAAGACACTTAATGTAAGGAGTAGAGACCTAAAGAAACAAGACAACCCAATGAATATGTGAAGGACTTTTTATATGACACCTTAGAAAAAATCCATCCAGAAGGGGCATGGTTTACGCACAAACAACACCTCATTATTAGGTTTAATAACTCTCAAGATAAGGTCCAAATCGTACAATCAAGGAGAAATCTACTCACTTTCTTTCAAAATATTTACATGGATGAAGACCCGACTACAATCTAGTATGAGGACATGAAGGAGAACATGGAAAAAGTGTCAAAACAAGGAAGGAAGGAAAAATGGTTGCCATACATAACGAGAGACTTTGGACTAATTACTTCCCTTGCAAGGTTGATCCAAATCATGGCATCACCCCCACCCCCACCTTATGATGCCAAAGCATGATCAACTTTAGGTCTTCACTTTTAGTCATAATGTGGATGTGTAGTGGCTCAATCTTCATCTCACTGACCTCCTTAGATGATATGAGTCACAACTCTAACTTGGTTCTTTTCACTAAAGCACATTAGACTAATACAAATATATTCATTGTATTTCTAGGATAATTTTAGGTTTTAGTGCATAGATTGGAACTGTACCTTGGCTTGAAAAATTTGGTGGGATCACTTGTCTTCACAAAGATTACATAACTCCCTTGATCCAAATTGAAGGCTCAAATGTTTACACTAGGTTCTTATGGGAATCCTTAGCAAGGGCACCAACTTTTCATCAGTTCTTGTTGATTTCCTCCAGTCTCATCACCTTATGTAGCTATAAACATTATATCTACAACCTAAAATATCAAAATTCTTGTTGTAGATGTCAATGCAAGAATCAATTGCATGAAATGCATATAGCATGACCTTTAGTTACACCCACTGATAATTCAAGGAGTGGAGGAGGATTGTTTACACCAAACCTAGGTCGATAAATAAAGACACTTTATGGTAAACACCTAATTAGCTTAGCAGACTCTCATGATCTGGTCATCCTTAACAATGACTTATCCGTTCAACATTCTATAGGATCCAAATGCTTTCCTTTTACTTGTGGCTCTTCTATTGTTTTCTAGGTTCTTGTTAACAAGGCCTTCTAAAAAATATAGAACCTTTATGTATCTTACACACCTCCTCTCATCACTAGCCATGGTGTCTTATCGTTTCAATTTCAACTTAGCTACCCCCTCTGTATTTGCTACCCTCAAGCGACCCTTTCAATTTATAATCATCCATTTCCACCACTAGGTCAATGAATTGATACACTAACTTCATATAACAAGGCTCCTCCCATCTTATGATACTTATGATTCGATTGAGTGCTCCTTAAGCTTCATTGAGGCAATTTAGTCTTCTATGTTTAACACCTTCCTGCATTCCATTTTCACATCTTGTTTTATGAGGAATGAGCACTACCCTCATAATTCTTAGTATGATTAAAATTGTAAAAACATCCATAACCTAACAAAATATGTTATGATGCATAGACCCTCCAAATCAAAGAAAACACGAGAAATTATAAGATCATTCTAAGGAAGAAAAAGAGCGTATATATCTTAAACACGCATAGAAGAATACCCAAACAACTCTGGTGCACCCCCAAATACTTTTCAATATCCTTTCTCCTTAAGAATTAATGCGTGTAATAACCAATCTCTTACTTTATTACGGTTCTAACCTATATAATGCTCCAAACCAACAAAGCATTCAAGGCAACCTGAAACATATCCATTGATGTTTATTTTTTTACCTTCTAGTCCTATATACCATCCTTAAGCTTCAATCCAAGAAATCCCACAAAGCCCAAGGTATGGAAACCTCAAAGCTAAAATTTTCAAACATAGTCCTAAAGTTTTAGTGATCCATAATTCTAACATGTTTAACTACTTGGTGATTGATGGCTTTCCACTTTTTAAGACCTCCCATATAATTCATCCTATCAACAAAAATGGAAACTAGAATTATCCTAACAACTACCATGCTATTATATTTGGCCATACTTTGGATGAGGTATTTTCCATAACCTTAGATATTCACATGTCCAAATGGGTAGAGATTGCAAAGAGGATGAGGGCCAAGGACAATAAATATTAAGGGGGAACTTCCATACCAATGGTCATATCTTTATTTTGGCTTCCATCATTAAGAAGGATAATGAAAACAAGTGTAAACATATATTGTTGCTTTCTGAGCTTTTGCAAGGAATTTGAGATAGTTCCCTGGCACATGTTAACTTATGGGATTAAGGCCTTGGGTATTTGACCTTTAGTGGTATTGCTTATGATGTCAATTTATGAGACCATTTTTGGAAAGATTCAAATGAGGACCACTGAGCAAAAGGAGGTATAGAGTACTATAGGAGTTAAGAAAGCTCACCTTGGACTCTCTCCTACACTTTTTGGATTCTAAATTTTTGAGCTAGAGAAAATTATATTAGATTAATTATTCTCTTCATGGTCTCTACAATTGTTATTCTCCTAGTTGAATAAAAAATTATCCTCATGCCCCACTCAATGAGGGGCCTCATAAGACAACTTGATGTCTTAGTTTCCTTTTGTGACAGTCATTATCTTTAGGTTAATCTAGGGAAAATAAAAGGAACGGGCTTTAATATCCATAAGAGGGAGGCAAGCAATGTAACTCTTACTTAATAGGTGAGATAGTTGGGGCAGTGTATTTGTATGTGTATTTAGGGGTCCTCTTCTCTGAACCATGCTTGAGCTTGACTCCATGACTATATGCTACACTAAGAAAGGGATGTGCGACTCATACCACCCTTGAAGAATAACATTTTAAACTTTACTTTCAACACATTTGATCAATATATGAATATTTTAGTCATTTTTCATATCTCTAGTATGGGTGAGAGCTTTGAGGACCATACATTTGTTGAATATGATTAAGAACATTAGAGAGAGTGCTTTCCATGATGTTATCCAAATATCTTCATGCCAAGATAACAATCCTTCATGCTGCCATTTTTTCATAAATTGGCATAACCCCACTCACTACTTTCGTGATATTTCATGCGGTGACAATGATACATAAGCTCAACCATATGGTTAAGTTATAGAGTGGTCTTCTTAAATATCCATATATTTCTCTCACATCTGTTATCGATAAGGAAGAATGTGGGATTGGTTTATGTTGGTGTGCAAGAGCCTCTTGATTACTTCATCTCATTGACCTTCATATTGATAGACCACCCCCCATAGTTTTTCAATGGATGCTCTTAATCTTTCCAATGAGAATATAAACAAGGGTTTCATATAACTAAGATTTACAAAGAATGCCTCTAATCCATATGGTTTGAGACTAGAGAGTTGTTTTCTTCCAAATTTTAGCATTACTCAAACTTATATCTCCAACATAGTGATGGTATCATCCAATCCTCGAGGTACACCAAACTCCAATTACCTTGTAACTTGAAGGTCCCCCTCACCTAGTTGAGAGTTTGCTCCCACTAGCTTCACATTAATATTGATCACCATATTCATTGAGAACATTATATTTTCCAAATATGTTCCTTAGATATAATTGATACTGTATTCATATGCTCTCCCTACTATGAGATCATAGGATGATTATGTTTCCTTTTCAAAGATTCACTTGGTTGTATTTAGACATGGATGGCTTATGAGGACAATAAATGATTAGCCCTCTTCCTCTAGGTGATGTTTGACCTTTGTTTACTGCTTGCTAGAGGCTAGTTCCCCAAACTGTCATGCACCATGTTGATTACCTTTTACATATCCCTATAACACTATTAGGAAGTGGCCCCATCAATATTGAATCCATATTCAAGTATGTCATACATAAAAGGAAGGTTAGAGACATTTGAGACCAGAACTATCCTACCAACCTAACCAAATAAATCTCTTTCGAGACCGATGAAAAACTTGCAAGATGTTGTAGACATAATTACTCCCATGACATCATTCCCTTCACACATTTCTTTTGTGACCTTGAATGTTAGAAAAAACACCTATTGTAGACATAATTATTCAAGCCAAAGTCAATGAAGAGAGATGGAGGAAACTGAAGGCAGTTAATGTAAGGAGTAGAGACCTAAAGAAACAAGACAACCCATTGAATATGTGAAGGAATGTTTACATCACAAGTTAGAAAAAATCCATGCAAAAGGGGCACGGTTTACCCACAAACAACACCTCATTATTAGGTTTAATAACTTTGAAGATAAGGTCCAAATCGTACAATCCACGAGAAATCTACTCACTTTATTTGAAAAGATTTACATGGATGAAGACTTGACCACAATCTAGTATGAGGATATGAAGGATAACATGACAACAAATTTTAAAACAAGGAAGGAGAAATGCTTGTCATACATAACGATCATACATAATGGGAGAGATTGGATTAGTGACTTCCCTTGCAAGGTTTATCCAAATCAGGGCATCACCCCCACGTCCCACCTTATGATGCCAAAGCATGATCAACGTTAGACTTTTAGTCACAATGTGGAAATGTAGTGGCTCACTCTTCATCTCACTGATCTCCTTAGATGATGTGAGTCACAAGTCTAACTTGGTTCTTTTCACTAAAACACATTAGACTAATACAAATATATCCATTATATTTCTGTCACGTCCCCTTCCCTCATACCGACAATGGAGAGGACGCGACCAACACGCTGCTGTTGCGAACTGGACAATCTAGCCCCATGATCATAAGCATAGAAATAAAATGCATTAATATAAAAACATACACATATGCATAATGCAATCTATAGCAAAAGCAAACATATTTATTTCATTCATGCATTCATCATGTTCATTCTAATTCATAAACAATTCATTGAAGAGATTAAATACACACGAATACTTATCTGGAAACGAAGCTGGCCCACAACTAGCTATGTCGCTCCAACGTTCCACCTAACCATAGGCTACTGTGCTCATCAATCTCTCAGCATCACTGCCACCCCTGAGCTGGGCATGATTCCACAAGGCACTAGGGAAATAACAGGCTCACACATAGCCCAAAACCAAAACATCCACAGTCAAGCCAACACACCGTTGGGTTTCACAGACTGTCCAACCAAGCCCATAAGAAATTGGGTTTTACAGGCTGCTAAGGAAACTAGCCCACAACACATGGGTTCCTTGGACTTGTCCAACCAAGCCATGCTTGCATCAAATACACAGTCAACCCATTTAATCAAACACAGTCATACACAACCGTTGGATATGAACAAAACGTTCCAGGGAACTAAACGAAAAAGGAAACAAGGGTAAAACAACCCTATGATAGTAATTTCGATTTCCAGGGGCGCTTTGGCCCTAACGTGGTGAAAACGGACTCTACAACACCCAATAAATCGTGGGTCTCCTCTTCCACTCGTAGGGCATTACCAAAAAACGATTTCCAGCTTGGAAACAATGGGGAAATGCATCCAAATCGTGGGCAAGGGAACCCACCCATTGATCTTTACAAAAACGAATTCCCAGCCTTGGGAAATTGAAGAAAATGGGTGCCCATGTGATGGAAAACACACAATAAAAAAAAAATGGTTTTGCAATCAAGAACAAACTGGTAAAAAATTAGGGAAAAACACCCTTATAGTAAAATCCGATCTTCCAAACATTTCTGGGCAATATAGAGGCTAAAATGAACCCCATCCATGTCTAAATCGTGGGTCTCCTTTTCCCATTCACTGCACAAATCCAAAAATGAAAATATGGGCATGGAAAAATAGAGAAACAACAGGAAAATGTGGAGGTAATTACTCAACAAGCTCCTGTTGCGTGAGGAGGACCAAAAGCATCCCTTAGAAACCCACAAATCACCCATCCTTTCTGCACATTCAGTTAGCAAGACCCCAAATCAATTTTTGGGCATGCCGAAATGGAGAAACGACCTCCAAACGTGAGGGAGAGAGCTCCCTCATCTTCTTGCTGCGTGAGAGAGCCTCCACGTGAAGGGGAATGGGCGAGGAAATGAAAGGCATGGGTGCATAATGGCTTGGGCATGCATTCCCAAGCATTTACTTGCCCCACAAGTCAAAGACACACTTTCCAAAAATGGGTGACTTCCCAAATTCGAATTTGACCTCCATACCTTTCCCATCCCAAGGCAATAACTTCCTTTACCCACTTTAGATGACTGGGCATAAAAGACAAAAAGGGTAGTTGACCACTCTATGGGTTTTCCCTTGGACATTTGGCTTTTCCCCAATTGGCCAAAGGTTTGGATATTTCCCACTCCCTATTCCTTATGAAATCATGCCCCATCTCTTTAACGTTGCGGCACGTAGCTAGTCGTGGTATTTTTATTAATTTTCATTTTACATGATGTCTCAAAACACATTGTGCCCGGCTAGCACATAAACCATCAGCATCGATTTTAATCGCTGAAACATCAAACACTAAACCCATGGTGGGGCCTTTGCCTTGAGCTCCACACCATGATTTAATACAATATTTACATCATATGCAATTTAATACCATGGGTTCAAAACCAAGGTGTTACAATTTCTAGGATAATTTTAGGTTTTAGTGCATAGATTGGAACTGTACCTTGGCTTGAAAAGTTATGGTGGGATCACATGTCTTCACAAATATTACATAGCTTTCTTTATCCAACTTGAAGGCTCAAATGTTCACAATAGGTTCTTATGGGCATCCTTTGCAAGGGCACCAAATTTTCATTAGTGCTTGTTACTTTCCTCCAGTTTCATCGCCTTATGCAATTATAGACACTATATCTACAACCTAAAATATCAAAATTCTTCTTGTAAATGTTAATGTAAGGATCGATTGCATGAAATGCATATAACATGACCTTTAGTTACACCCATTGATGATTCAGGTAGTGGCCTTTTAGGAAGATTGTTCACACCAAACCCATGTTGATAAATAAAGACACTTTATGGTAAACACCTAGTTAGCTTGGGAGACTCTCATGATCCAGACATCCTTAACAATGACTTATCCTTTCAACATTCTAGGGGATCCAGATGCTTTCCTTTTACTTGTGGCTCTTCTATTCTTTACTACGTTCGTGTTAACAAGGCCTTCTAAAAAATATAGAACCTTTATGTGTCTTACACACCTCCTCTCATCACTAGCCATCGTGTCTTATTGTTTCTAGTTCCACTTAGCTACCCCCTCTGTAATGTTATCCTCGGGTGACCCTTTCAATTTATAATCATCAATTTCAACCACTAGGTCAATGAATTGATACACTAACTTCATCTTATGATACTCATGATTCGATTAAGTGATCTATATGCTTCATTGAGGCAATTTAGTCTTCTACACTTGACACCTTCCTGCGTTCCATTTTCACTTCTTGTTTTATGAGAACTACCGTCATAATTCTTAGTATGAATAAAATTGTAAAAACATCCTAACCTAACAAAATATATTATGACACATATACCCTCCAAATCAAATCCTAAACAAGAGAAATTTATAAGATCATTTTAAGGAGGAAAAAGAGGATATATTTCTTAAACATGAATAGAAGTATACCCAAACAACTCTAGTGCACCCCCAAAGAATTTTGAAGATCCTTTCTCCTTAATAATTAATGCTTGTAATAACTAATCTCTTGCTTTATTATGGTTCTAACCTATATAATGCTCCAAACCAACAAAGCATTCAAGCGAACACGAAACCTATCCATTGATGTTTATTTTTTTACCATCTAATCCTATATACCATCCTTAAGCTTCAATCCAACAAATCCCACAAAGCCTAAGGTATGAATACCTAAAAGATAAAATTTTCAAACATAGTCCTATAGTCTTAGTGATCCATAATTATAACATGTTTAACTACTTGGTGACTGATGGATTTCCAATTTTTAAGACCTCCCATATCATCCATCTGTTGGGTGTTATATCATCTAGATTAATTCACCTAATATTTAATTATCAACCGGGGTTGATAGGCTTAGAGTTGACACAAAATATATGCGAAGGTAGAGGGATTCCTATGGTGTTGTGGAAATATTTTAACAAAAAAAATATCGAAAGATATTTCAAAATGAAAAACCGAGTCAAACTCTTAAGAATTCAACTATTAAGGTAATTAAACCTAAACATAATACTAAACTAAACAATTGATAATTTATTTTATAAGCAAATAATTTTAGATTGAAAATGATACTATCAACAACTAACTTTTCAAGTGAAAGACTAGGATGCAAGGAAGGCCTAATTTATAAGTAAGTAGAAAACTTAATAAATGAAACAAATAGAAAACTTAATAAAAGAAACAAGTAGAAAACTTAATAGGAATAGATTTGAATTCTCTCCTACAAGTCTCTTTCGGTAATCACACAATGAAAAAGGAACAGTCTCCAAAGTACTAGTATATTTTCCTAAGGATAACACATATAATACGATGTTTTACATGCAAATGGATAAATCAATCCAAAAGCATGACCGGCGCAAAACAGTATAACAGTAAAAAGAATCAGAAATAAACTTAAGAAACAAAATATAACATAGCTTAAAACATGTTCAAGGTGAAAAGAGGTAGGGAAAAGGATAAAACTTTTAATAAACAATCTACTTTTAGCCTTAATGTTGAATAGGACTGTCATCTAATTAATACAGTCAAAGCATACTTCGAATACTAAAGAAATAGAACTTGAAACAATTTCAAAACACATTAAAAACACTAAAAACAAAACTATGGGCTGAATGACAGACTGAACTACAGGTCTAAAAGGGGTGACTGAATGATAGTTTAAACAGACTGTCTGAATGACAGTCTGCACAATTAAAATAACAGAAAATAACCTAAATGATCTAATCTTCAATTGAATTTGTGCATATGTAAATTTAGTGCATAAAGGGAGTAAATAAACCTACTTATTAATCCAATTTGTCATTGAAATAAACTTAAACTAATTCATAAACATAAAGAAAACATTTCATATTATACTAAGAAATAAACTAGCATTTAACTTGAATAAACTGATGACAGAAAAGGAAATGAACAAAACTGAATCTATTCTAACTTGGTAAAAGCAATCTATTATATCTACTTGAAAATAAAATTGAACAGTAAAGCTGGAAATGAAAGGACTGGAAGCAAATTGAAAACAAACTATGCGCGCAACTAACTATTTAACTTCAGAAATAAATGCATTACATGCAGCAAATAAGATAAACATTTTCAGTAATTTAATAACAAAAACAAACTAGAAATTAAACTAGACTAGCTACAACAAAAGAAGAGAACAAAACTACATAAAGAAATGAACCTCTGGTTGATGACGGGCCCTCTCAGCAATCAAGGGTGGTTCCTGGCTAACGCTTACTCGAATGCAATCATAAACAATAGAACATACAACTTCTATAAAAATATGGAACAAAAGTACAGAGTTCTTCTCTTCAAAAATGACTATCTAACTAATGAAATGATCAACTAACCCCTTAACTCTGCGCATGGAGGCGTTTATATACAATGTTTACAGGGATGAGCAAGTTGACCATTTAGTAGTCGACTACTCTCTAAATTTAGTCAACCATTATGACGTCTAACTGATCAAACATCAAAGCACAACGTTCTCCTTATCCTTTGCGAATCGGTTCTCTTCATGCTGCGTGATGTGGCGTATAGTTCCTTCTTTAGCGTGAACGATGGAGTGGTGTTGAGTAGAGGCATCGTACACGAGCGAGTCTTCTAGAACGAGAATTTTTCCATCATCCGAACGCGTGGATTGGTGGTGTGGTGGCGAGTGTAGGAGGTTGTTGGCTGGCGATCTTCTAGAATGCGAGCTTCATCACCCAGATGCGTGGACAACGAACAGTTTGGAAACCGTTTCATGCTTTTAATACTCAGAATCTTTTATCAACAACGTGCAGTTAGCTTGGCAAACTTAACGATGAACGAGGAAGTGAGCTGGATGGTATGCTGAACATGCTACGCGCATATTTGGCTGAATGCGTGTCTGTTTGTCAATTTGTGCAAAAGACTATATAACCTGCAAACAAATATACACATGAATTAATATATCAAATGCGCTTCAAACAATGTCAATTTTAATCAATAAAATCGTAAAATGATAATAATAAAAGGATTTTATATAAACCTTAAATTCATTCATACCTAAGGCTGAATAGTGAGCTGCGTGACAGAAAATATGCAAAAAGATAACAAAACATATGTTTAAATGCGTAATTTAACTGCCAAAAAAGATAACAAATCTGGGATCAACACCATCCTATCAACAAAAATGGAGACTAGAATTATCCTAGTAACTACCATGCTATTATGTTTGGCCATACTTTGGATGAGGTTTTTTCCATAACCTTAGATATTCACATGTCCAAATGAGTAGAGATTTCAAAGAGGATGAGGTCCAAGGACACGAAAGATTAAGGGGAACTGTCATACCAATGGTCATATCTTTACTTTGACTTCCATCATTAAGAAGGATAAGGCAAACAAGTGTAAACATATATTGTTGCTTTATGAGATTTTGCAAGTAATTTGAGATAGTTCATTGCCACTTGTTTGTTGATAGGATTAAGGCTTTGGGTATTTGACCTTTAGCGGTATTTCTTGTGATGTCAATTTATGGGACCATTTTTGGTAAGATACGAATGAGGACTATTGAGACAAAGGAGGTGTAGAGTACTATAGGAGTTAAAAAAGGTTACCTTGGACTCTCTCCTTGACTTTTTGGATTCGGATTTTTTGAGCTAGAGGAAATTATGTTAGATTCATTCGTTGCTGCATATAGTTGCTTACTCTTGATGGTCTCTACGATTGTTATTCTCCTATTTGCAAAAAAAAAAATCCTCATGCGCCACTCAATGAGGGGCCTCCTAAGACAAATTGATTCCTTAGTTTCCTTTTGTGACACTCGTTATCTTTAGGTTAATCCAGGGAAAACAAAAGGCACGGCCTTTAATGTCCATAAGAGGGAGGTAAGCAATGCAACTCTTACTTAAAAGGTGTGAGATTTGGGGTAGTATCTTCATATGTGTATCTGGGGTCCTCTTCTTTGAACCACATTTGAGCTTGACTCCATGACTAGATGCTACACTAAGAAAGGGATGTGCGACTCATACCATCCCAAAAGAGTAATATCTTCAACTTTAGTCTCAACGCATTTGATCAATAAATGAATCTTTTAGTCATTTGTCATATCTCTTGTATGGGTGTGAGATTTGAGGACCATACAATTGTTGAGTATACTTAAACAAGTTAGAGATAGTGTTTTCCATGATTGATATCTTCATGCCAAGATATCAATCCTTCATGATATCATTTTTTTCATAATTTGGCATAATCCCACTCACTACTTTAGTGATCTTTCATGCGGTGACAATCATACATATGCTCAAGAATATGGTTAAGTTATAGAGTGGTCTTCTTAAATATTCATATATTTCTCTTACATATTTTATGGATAATGAAGAATGTGGATTGCTTTATGTTGGTGTGCAAGAGCCTCTTAATTACTTCATCTCATTGACCTTGATATTGATAGACCATCGCCCACAATTTTTAATGGATGCGCTTAATCTTTCCAATGAGAATATTGTCATGTCCCCTCCCCTCTGAGAGGAGGCAACCTGCGAGCTGGTGCTATCATTTAAGTGGGGATCTGAGTCCCATGAACATGAATAATAATAATAAAATCATTGGAAAAAAAAACATATACATATGCATAATGCATGCAATCTATAACGGAAGCAAATACATTTCAACACAACATTCGTGTTCATAATTCATAAAACAAGCAAATATAGTTGCAGAGATTAAACACAAGAAATACTTATCTTGAGAAGAAGCTTGTCCCGCAACCAACTATTTCGCTGCAACGTTCCACCCAACCATAGGCCACTGTGCTCATCAATCTCTCAACACCAGTGCCACCCCCGAGCAGGGCATGATTCCCACAAGGAATAAAGGAACAATAGCAGGCTCACACATAGCCAAAGACATATCAAAATTCAGCCAAGCCAAAACTACATTTGGGTTTATCAGGCTGCCAAGGAGGTGGAATGGTTGAATTGCTAAGCTAGTGAGCTCAACCACAGAGCTATGGACACCTACACAAGATCTGTCTTGGATTTCCCAACACCTACACACCCAACACAAGGAAGCACCCCCTTCTCTGCTACATAGTCCCTCAGGGTATGCCTTCCATTCCAGTGCTCTTCAGGATGTGCAAAGAAGAAAAACTATCCCCCCCTTAATCTGTCTGCGAGGTTCCTTTCGACACTAGGTTTATCAAGCTAATTCTTCCCCAATTCCACTCCAAACCAGTCTAGACCAAAACAAAGGATGCACACACAACAAAATGCAAGTTTTGGGTTTGAGTAAAAACGTTTTTCAACCAAAAAAGTATTGGTAAAATGGGGAAATTGACCCCTGGGTGAGAAATTCGAATTCAACAACGATTCTGGGCATTGCACCAGCAAAAACAACTACTATAAACCCCCAAATCGTGTATCCGTGATGGCCATTCACTCAGCAACCCAAAAACATATTTCCTGGGCATGGAAAATGAGGAAAACAGTTGAGCACGTGAAGGATAAAAACAGAGGAAGGTTCAACTGGGTGAGAGCCCAACGTGAATCGAGGATGGAGGAGGAAAAACGTCAAAGAGCTCCCCAAAAACGCATGAGGAAGAGAGGACGTGCATGCATAATGGGTGAGTAATGAATTTTGGGTTCTTCCTTGCCCATTAAGCCAAAACATGTTTTTCCAAAAATGGGTGCTTTGCCCATTTTGAATTTTGACCTCCATACCTTTCCCATCCCAAGGAAATAACTTCCTCAACCAATTTCTAGCAGTAATAAATGATTGGGTGAATAAGACAAGAAAGGTAGTTGACAGCTTGATGGGTTTTCCCTTTGACAATTGGATTTTCCCCATTGGCTCAAGGGTTTGAATTATTTCCCCCCTATTCCTTAGGAAATCATGCCCCCATCTCTTTAATGTTGCATTGACATAGCTGGTTGTCGGTATTTTAATTAATTTGCATATTTACATGATGTCCAAAATTATAATGTGTCTAGCTAGCACAAAATACCATCGTCATCGATTTTAATCGCCGAAACATAAAACGATAAATCAATGGTGGGGCTTTTGCCTTTATCTCCACACCATGATTAATTACAATATTTACATCATATACATTTTTAATGCAAAACGGGGTCAAAACCGGGGTGTTACAAATATAAACAAAGGTTTCATACTAAGATTTACAAAGCATGCCTCTAATCCATATGGTTTGAGCCTAGAGAGTTTTTTTCTTGCAAAATTTAGCATTACTCAAACTTATATCTCCAACATATTGATGGGCTCATCCAATCCTCAAGGTACACCAAACTCCAATTATCTTGCAAATTGAAGGCCCCTCTCACCTAGTTGAGAGTTTGCTCCCACTAGCTTCGCATTAAGATTGATCACCATATTCATCGAGAACATTGTATTTTCCAAATATGTTCCTTAGAGATAATTGAGATTGTATTCATATGCTCTCCCTACTATGAGATCAGAGGATGATTATGTTTCCTCGTCAAAGATTCACTTGGTTCTCTTTAGACATGGATGGCTTATGAGAACAATAGATGATTAGCCCTCTTCCTCTAGATGATGCTTGACCTTTATTTACTGCTTGCTAGAGGCTAGTTCCCCAAACTTCCATGCACCATGTTGATTACCTTTTACTTTTAGCTCTGTAACAATATTAGGAAGTGGCCCCATCAATATTGAATCCATATTCATGTCACACATAAAAGGAAAGTTAAAGACATTTGAGACTAGAACTAGCCAACCAACCTAGCCAAATAAATCTCTTCTAAGACTGATGAAAACAACACGTCTTAATCTAACAATTTTTTTTTGTACTGAGGGAATCGGTAACTGGGCGGTTCTGGTACTCGCGTGACACGGGGTCCATTCCCGTTGGCTGCCACTATAACCCCAAGTGTGTCCACACAACCCGCAAGCATGGGGCACGGATAAGTCGAGTTGAGATTTGAACTTGAGACCTCCTTTACAACATTCCTTCATTTACACAACACTTGCTAGTCAGTCTACACCCCTGTAGGCTAGTCTTAATCAAACAATTTCCTTATTCTTAAACTTCTTCATTATTTCCCATCTTATTGAATTAATATTTGTTTTCTC
>LPNX010984141.1:392202-423529 GCA_001517045.1 Pseudotsuga menziesii | reverse complement strand
AATTCCATATCCCTATATTCTAACTTCATTCTTTATTAGTACTTCTAAGTTCGTTCAACTCCTT
Source organism: Pseudotsuga menziesii (assembly GCA_001517045.1). Lineage (NCBI taxonomy): Eukaryota > Viridiplantae > Streptophyta > Pinopsida > Pinales > Pinaceae > Pseudotsuga > Pseudotsuga menziesii. The sequence continues at coordinate 423,465 of LPNX010984141.1, read as the reverse complement.
TCATCTTACACCTCCATCATTGGCCATAAGAAAGAGAATGTAGTCATGCATCTTAAATGTTCTCTATGGAAAGTTTTCAATGGCAATTTAACAAATGTCATACTAAATATAATTAATAAATAGGGTACGTGAAGTTGTTGATGACCATGAGAAGGAGTTTTGCAAATGTGACTAACTTGTTTTTAATTATATTTTATTTATATTTAAATGCAGTGGAATGGTGTAAGTTAAATATAAATTTGAATTAAATTTTTTGGGTTGAAATTGTTAAATTTGTATATTTATGTTGTTGAAATTGCATAATTGGGGTGTTTAATAGTTTTGAAGGGTACAGAATCAATTTCCCCAATAAAAAAACTTATTTCGAGGAATGAAAACTCATGATTTCAACAAATATTTTTCACTGGATTTTTTCAAAAAAACCTAAAAAATCCAAAACATAGAATGATTAATCAACTCTATAGTGGAATTGGTAATTGGTTGAAATTATTTGAGAAAGACTTAAATTCAAATTTAATCGAACATTATCATTATAAACCTTAAATTAAATACACCAAACTGTAAAAGACATATAACAAAAAACTTTATTTTTAACCTAAAAGCCAAAACATCTTAAATAAAAACATTACCCTTTTAGCCTAAACACAACTAATGAATACCACATTAAAAATTTACACAAACTACAAAGAATGTAAAACTTACCTTTCAATTTTTTATTAAACATTCATTGATTTATGAGCTATTAATACTAGTAAAAATTTACACAAACTACAAAGAATGACAAGCTATAAATTTCTTATTAAACATTCATTGATTTATGAGCTATTAATACTATCATAAAATTTATAGTGGTAACCTTGAAATAAATTTTCACCCAAATAATTATTAACCCCATATATCTTAAAAAAAAAATTATAATTTATTTTACTGTCATAAATACATAAATCCCTTATAACTAATTTGGTCTTTATAAAGAAAGTGCTCAATGACCTAAGTCCACCAAAATATTAAAGGTCACAATCCACATCATTTTAACTAGTCATCCAATAGAGAAAGGCAAGGGGAATAACTTGGTTGGTTGGGCCATGTGAAAGGGCATACCATAACTATCCAATGTATGTAGGGGACAATTATTCCAAGGACCCCATTGATGGAATTTGGAGAATAACAGATAGATTGACACTCTGAAAAGTAAAGTTATTTATAAAACATTATACATTAATACTCATTAGGATTTGGCAGGTGGTCATATTTTTAATATATTTGTTTATCGAGGAAAGTGATTACTTTAATTATAAAAAAATTTAAAATATGCTTCGTAGGTGTCCATTGTCATGCTTTTCTTTGGCGTGCCCATTCAGAGTTTTGGATAATCACTGGTTCTTATGAAATAAATTGATAGTGTTGAAGGGGTAGTCTGTGATTGTTACCAAATATATAGCTTTTGGATTTTTATATATTTTTCTATGTAAAAAGATAAAATTTCAATAAATTATAAATAATTTAAAAACATACTCCAACTCCAAAATTGAAGACAAATAATATCGGAGAGCAATGCACAACAATCGTTGGATGAACAGTGGGATCAAATCCGACGGTTGCTGTGCCCCACAGCCGCAGCATTAATTGCTGCGCTGCGGGGTGCTTATTGCTCTCCAATAATATCAACAAGTATGTCTCTGTTTCACAATATGAAGTTACATTTATAGAGTCATTTAGTGCTAGTTCACTTGGTTAAGGTGTGGGTTTCTTTTGCAAGGTGACCCTAGTTCAATATCCTTAGGGGTGACTTAGTTGGGAGGAGACACACAAAAAATACACAAAAATTAAGTTTGTACAAAAGCCTAATGGTTAAGAGCATCTATTTCTTCTTAGAAGATCACAAGTTCAAATTCATGAATGAAGAGATACAATCCACGGCACATCTCTCACAACCTCTTCTTTTTCTCTCTCATAGTCTCAGGGAATTGCATGAACTATCTATACTGACTAAGAAATCACACTTGTTTTTGAAGATGGACCAAATCTCGCTAAAATTCCATTTTTATGTGGTAAAATTGCAATTTGAGCCTATCTAGGTAGTTTTAGAATTGAGGATTTAGTCTAGTAAAACGAACCATCAAGATTGCTGAGATAACAATTTCCAAAAACAATGAACAACCAAGATGGCTAAAATAACAATTTCCAAAAACAACGGACAATCAAAATTGTTGAAATAGCAATCCAAGAAAAATTTTGACCGGTTTTTATTAAAAATTAAAATTAGTTAAAAAAACAAGACTTTTAAGTTGTCTTTTGTCTCACTACATAATTTTTTTAAATAATGATGATGAATCAACTCGCCTTTAATCCACACCGATTGATTTTGTCCTCCATCTCCATCTCCATCTCCATACCTATCCTCACCCGTGCCAATCCCTCCATGCCTCCATGTGGTCACTCGCCCCCACCAAAAGACAGGCATACCAATCCCCCGATGACGCCATTACCGTGCTGAAAACTGTAGCTACGAATTAAATGCCGCCATTCAAACTCTTGACCCCTTTCCTCCTGTCGGACGCCACCGCAGCGCAACAAAAAAGAATCAATTGTTTTGTAAGAGAAGGATAAAGACGGGCTTTACCCTCTACCCGAATGAATCCCCCTTCGTATTGGGCCCGGGAACGCGGCACTGTCTCAGTTGCGCTGCCATAAAGTCTGAATCGAATTTCATATTGCTTGCAGTGGAAGCCAGGCTCTTTTCTACAAGAACATGGTTGCAATAGAGATTACTAGAGTGAGTAGCAAGAACATGGTTTCTACAATTATTTGCATTTGAAATCTGCTCGAATCAGCTCAGCTCGGCTCTGTGATTACACGAGTGAAGTGAGAAAAACGGACATGAATCCTTACGAAATGGACTCAGGGTACCCGGATTCTGTGAACTCTTCGCCCCGGTCCAAAGAAACCGATTCGGATCAGAGATGGGAGGCTGGTGATTCGGCCCGGTTCCGACTGATGTGCAGCTACGGTGGCAAAATCCAACAACGCTCCCATGACAACCAGCTTTCATACGTTGGCGGGGACACCCGTATTCTGGCGGTGGATCGTAATATCAAATTTGCGAGCATGAACAGCAAGCTTTCGAGTCTGTGGGGAACCGGCGTTTCGTTCAAATACCAGCTGCCCAATGAGGATCTGGACGCTCTGGTTTCTGTTACAAATGACGAAGACATGGAGAATATGATGGCCGAGTATGACAGATTGCAGAAGTTGGGTTACAGATTCTCTAGGCTGAGGCTCTTTGTGTTTTCTAATAAGCCCGACGGAGCTTCGTCACAGAGTAGTTTGGGGTCTTTAACGGATGAAACTAAGAGAGAAAATTGGTTTGTGGATGCCCTTAATGTTGGTCCCGTTAGTAGATCAGAGACTGCCCCGCAGGAGTCTTGGATGAATAATATGCCCAATTATTCACCTGGGTCAGAAGGTATTAAGGGGGATCGGAGCTCGGGTCAGAGAGCTAATTATGATCAGACGAGCTCCAAGGAGCAAGAAGTTTACATGGGAAGAGACTTGCAGCTGCAGCAGCAGCAGCAGCCGGAGGTTCAGTCGGGTTCAACTTCTCCGATCATTGGGTATTCACCTGTCGATTCTGTCGTTTCAGCTCCTACCCGAATAATCACACCAGCAGCCCATCAATGCTCAAGTCAGGCCGAAATGGGTATCAATCTAGGCCGTGGTTTCGAACAGGAAAGTAATCTTCGAGCTAAATCCAAACCGGTTCCGGAGATTGGGGTTTTAAAAACGGCAGATCGGACAGCCAAGAAGCAAGAACAAGAACAGTACGCATCCGAATTTTCCATTGTCTCAAATCCCCTAGCGCCTCAGCAGCCCCAGCTGCAGGTTCCGATTCAAGAGTTTCAGAATCTCCAGCTGAGGAACCAACCGCAGGACCCGATCGCCCGGCCTGTGGACGATAACGCCATACAAGGTAGGAGAAATATATATTCTGACCCTGAAAGAGCTTTGAATTTATCAAATCAAGAAATGACCAGGTCCAATACTACCCTGGATCAACCCTACAATATGCCTCAGCAGCAACAGTATCAGCAAAACCCCTCTCCCTCCGAATACTACATGCACGATCAGGGATCCCATTTCGTTCCACAGAGCTACTGGCAAATGCAAGAACCGACCCATGGGGATCAACAGACAGCGTATCGTCCAGTATACTTTGTGCACTCAGGTTCTTCCATGACTACTGTTCCTTCAATGGGGCAACCGGCGCCCGGAGGCGGAGGCTCCTATTATAACCCCCCCGTGCAGAGAATGACCGCACCGCTACAGTTTTACAGTCAAGAAGCGGCGCCCTTATCGAATCCCCTGACAACCGGTCGGGCAGCGGCGAGGCAAACTGGTTCAGACCCCACTGAACCTTACAGAGCGCCGATTCAGGTCCCTGCACCGGTTTCCAAAGGCCCGTATACACCGGTACCATCAGTACCCGTGGCCAGCGATGCTGCAAGAGTAATGTACCGACCCACTGTGCCTGTTCCCCTGGCGCATACTGATCCATACTCGTACCAGAATGTCATGTATGAACCGAGTTCCCGACAGGTATACTACACGCAGGCCCCTCCAGCTATGAATCCTCAATATCATAATCAGGACATGTGAACACTGTCAAATTCCAGGCCTTTGGCCTTCCAGGGAAAAATATTTAACATGTAGCAAGTTGCTGCCGAAGCAGCATTGTGGGCCATTTGATGTTAAGCAACTTGAGATTTAAGAAATTTAATAACCTGTTGTGGCGGCAGTACTGTGGGTCATTCTATCTTAAGCAGCTTAAGATCTAATAATCTGCTGCATGTTTAATATTTTTCGCTGACTAGCTGCATGTTAAATATTGTTCACCTTCTTCTTTAGAACGCCAAGAAGAATGCCTTGGCAGCAGCAGCTGGAATTTCAAGTGTTTCTCCACCCTACTGAGCTCTGAAAGTCGGGTTACAGAGGACAATAGTTCGGGTGACGGAACACGAACTCAGAGTGTGCCATAAAAGCATCTGGGTGTGCTGGGTATTCTACATTCCAAGCTCCTATGAATATCCATGGAGTAACTGTGGGGTTCTTGAATATCAAACTTAATTGATTTCTAATAATGTTTCTGCTGCTAAGACGCTGCACTTGTGGTAAGTGAGGTGCATTTCCATGTATAAATTTTGGATTGGATTCGATTTCCCTTTTTTTTTTAATAGAAATGCTTGTGTTTCAGCTGTTGTTCGGCTCATCTTCATGAATGATTACCCTGTCAAAGTTTTGGTTTTTTTGGGTCATTCCTCATTTCCCAAGAACTTGTTGGACTCATGGCATTTTCATTGCAATCTTCTATGATTGAACCAATAGAAATACTAGGTCTGCCCACCATGGATTTTGCTATGAGCAAAACCTAATATTTAATTGTAATGCATGTTGAGATCTACGTTCCACTATTCCAACTTTTCATTGTCAACTTCCATGGTCCTCTCTATGCTTACATTCCTGGTCATTTGGGCTACAATGTGATTCCATAGTTGATTAAGATGGAAATTGTTTTGCTTTGATTGGATTTAATTGCTTTTTTCACAGGTTAAAGTGCTGGGTCTTGAACTTACTTTTTGTGTTTATGTCTTGCCAGAATCAAACATAAATTTGTTAAGTTAAATATTTCAGCCAGATTCGAACATAGGTCTGTTGAGTTACATACCCATAAAAACTTGATGATATTTTTGGATGTTCATGATGATATTTTGTTTGTTTGAACATTCATTGATAATCTTTCTGTTTAGATCCTTGCGAATTCAGATTTGACAGCCTTTTTTTTATGTTAAACTCAATATACAGTTTGTTTTGTGGATTTGAGACTGATTTTGCATTTGGTTAAATGATGGACCTTGGCTATCAACACTATTTATAGTCTTCTGTATTAGTCAATGATACTTGATATAAGTATTTGCAGTATCATGTCTTTATGTAAACATCTGTTATCTTTTAACACAACTTTATCTAATATAAAGTTGTCTTTTTCTTCAGTGTGAAAAAAAAATTAATCCATATGCCCATGCTCTACCATGATGATTGTAGACTGCTTAGAGGAATGGAAAATCACATCCAAGTATCCACTCTACGTCGATTGCTATTCTGCCACTTAAAATAATTTGAATAAAATTTACAATTGTTAAGCCAGGCCATAGATAAAGGCTTAATTACTTCCATAATGCCTAAATAGGATGAATAGTGTTGCAAACCTTTGTATAAGCCCAATGCCAATAAAGCTAGGCTATAAGTCCATGCATAAAACAACGAGGCTTGGCATCTTCCAAACCCACCACCTTGGCGAAGTGAATTATCCCACGTGCACTAATTAAATCCATCATTTCAAACTTAATGTTCCTCTTGTAAAGACTTTGATGTATATGTGCAAAGGGTATGCGAGAGAAGCCTTAATTCTCTCCCACATCCTATCCACTAGCAACTTATCACCCAAATACTTATGCATGCCTGCCAAGTCTAATGTCTAATTTCATGGCCAGATCAAAATAATGAATTCTCATGGAGTTATAGGCTTAGAGGATGTGATTGAATATGAAATAATCAATGCATGGAATACGTCTTTTTGTTCTTGTTATGGACTTGGTGATTTATAGGCTTAAATGGACTTAGCAACTTATAGGCTTAGAGGATGTGTTAGAGGATGTGATTGAATGTGATATAATCAATGTATGAAATAAGCCTTTTTGTTCCTATAATGGACTTGGTGATAGGAGAAGAAAAGCCCAGGCTTACTTTTCTCATTGGTCTTATGACAATCGATGAATTACCAAAAACCAAAACACTTTATATTTTCATATCTTGCAATGTAAACATACCTTGGTTTAGAGCCAAAATTTCTTCCCGGTTATTTGTTGTCTCCCCATAATCCCCAATAGTATGTCAAAACACTTCATATTTTCATATCTTGCAATGTAAACATACCTTGGTTTAGAGCCAAAATTTCTTCCCGGTTATTTGTTGTCTCCCCATAATCCCCAATAGTATGTCATTTTTTACTTTCCATTGAGGTTATATATATCCCCCCAATCACCCCTAAACTATGTTTACTTGTTAAAACAATGGGTTTGAATATATATTTCAATAATTTATTGTTTTTTCTTGACTTTTATGATGATCCTTTTGACTTTTAATCATATATGATGGTCAAATTACTGCATCAGCAGGATGTTGACTATCGAATTCCATCCCTGCTTATAGGTCTTTTCTTTCTTAAAGTGTGAAAACATTGAAAGCAGGAAGTAATAAACATAACACAAACCTTATTAAAAGACTTATATTTAGAAAGATGTTAATGTAGGTCAAGCACCTTGCAAACGAGAAGGACTAAGCACATTTTATCCTCATAAGGCATGAAAGCTTGGAGAGAGCCATGTGAGTCCCTAAAGAGGCAATAGAGCCATTGTCTAATCTCATAATAGGAGGAACCTCTAAATATAAATGATCTTTGGTCTCAAGGTGTAAAGAACATGTTTGACAAGGATAGATTCCTTTGTTGCTCTTTGAAATCAATGGAAATAGACTCGGGGTGTGCAAGCTAATGAGGGAATCTTTTGACACGTTAAATGCAAAAGAAAACTGAGAAAACATGCATCCATCAATTTACATGGATATTTTGAGACACTTACACAATGAATCTTCCGATGAGTAAACAAAATGAAATGTAGGAAATTAAATGATGTTTCCAAATATGTAATTTTTTTCTATTGAAAATGTTTTTAAGTATCTAAAGTTTCATTTTTTTAATGGAAACTTTTTTTTTATTTTTGGGACAAATGACAAGGTATATGTTTTTGTGGGTGCAACCTTTGAGTGCCTAAATGATGGAATCAACTTACGAAAACTGGTAGACATATAGAAAACATGTAATACTAGTGCACAAATATAATACTAGTGCACGACTAAACCTTGAAAACAATATGTCAATTGTGGGTGCAACGATTGAAGGTCTTATTGCAATTATTTGAAAACGTTTTTTAGAGCATGTAGAGGTCGATGTCCTTTAGTGCACCATACAATTGTTTTTCAAAATGGTTGAAAAACAGAAGAGTTATGGACGAAACACTAACAATGTGTTTTTTGAGTCGAGTGATGACACAATGTAAAGAAGAAAAAATAGAAAAAATATATATTCTTGTTAAAAATTACATATTTGGAATGGTCAAATTACTGCATGAGAGGGGTGTTGACTATCAAATCCCATCCCTTCTTATAGGTATTTTCTTTCTTAAAGTGTGAAAACGTTGAAAGAAGGAAGTAATAAACATAACAAAAACCATATTAAAAGACTTATATTTAGAAAGATGTTAATGTAGGTCAAGCACCTTGCAAAAGATAAGGACTAAGCATATTTTATTCTCATGAGGCATGAAAGCTTGGAGAGAGCCATGTGAGTCCCTAAAGAGACAATAGAGTCATTGTCTATCTTCATAATAGGAGGAACCTCTAAATATAAATGATCTTTGGTCTCATGGTCTAAAAAACATCTTTGACAAGGATAGATTCCTTTGTTGTAGTGTGAAATCAATGGAAACAAATGTTTAATTGTGCGAGAACAATTATTACATTAGACCCATGAGATTTGATGAGTCCACCTTTAAAGTGAAGAAGATAGACACTATTGTAGCGACAAAGCTTTTGAGAAAGTGGTTATCATGTGTTTGACCACATGGACCTATGAAGGTAGGATTTGTAGATCTTGTCCTAAATGCCCTAGTTTATTTCTCTCTTGGATAAATTTGGAGCATCCACTAGGAAGGTATGCAATAGTAACTTGTCAATATCAGATCAACTAGATGGAACAATAAAAAAAACTCCAAACGTACTAAGAGGAAACCACACTAGTATTTCTTATTGCATAGAGCAATAAAGTACTAAATGAGGGTACCTAAGGTGACTACCGTTGACCTTATGATTATACTAAGAGGGGGGGTGAATCTGTATAATATACTTTTCCTCACTTTAAACATTTATTACTTATTCAATAACTTCAAAATAGTAGGTACACATAAACATAGATCACAATCCATAGAATTTAATGTGGAGACCCTTTTGGGAGAAAACCACAAAAGCTTATCTTCATAAACTCATGTAAGCACCAACCTACTGGAGACACCAATCTCCTCAAATGAGCACTAACTCAACAATGATATGTATGCACCAACTTACTAGAGACACCAATCTCCTCAACTGAGTACCAACTCAATAATATTTAGACACCAGCCTACTAGAGACACTAATCTCTTCAACTGAGCACCAATTCAGTAATGTAGGCACCAACCTACTGAAGGATCACATATAATACAACTGACATAATCACCTCAAATATAAATTCATAATCAACTTCAATCTATTACACAACCAGGCTCAGATCATCTCCATAATATTCCTTTTATATACTTCATAATTTGTCTTTGATTTGCTTCATAATCTGTCTCTAGTATGCTTCATACTATAAAAAAAAACCCTTACTTCCATAGGGTGTATCTCTAAAAAAATAGCGAACCAATGTATGAAACATGTACCCTAGGTACTTCAATATATGCACTTCATTTCCTCCAAGGCTCACTTTCTTAAACATCCTAGAAAAAAAGTTGTAGAGAAAATGTCGACTTGACCTGTTTGAAGTTGATTTTAGGATCATTTAGAAACCCTAAATTCCCAAGGTCATATATTTGACAATATAGGGAACCAACATTTGAAACTTGTACCACATGTTCTTCAAGATCTCTACTTCATATTCTCCAAGGGTCACCATCTGAAGCTTCCTATAACAAAAGTTTTAGCAAAAATTCCAAACTGACATGTTTAAAGATGATTTCAAGATCATTCAGAAACTCTAAGTCCTAAGATCATATCTTTCAAAATATAGTGAGCCAACATTTAAAAACCATAACATTGGTTCTTCAAGATCTTTGATTCATCTCCTCCAAGGGTCACTATATGAATCTTCCTAGAACAAAAGTTATAGTGAAAATTCCAAACTGATATGTTTAAAGTTTATTTTAGGATAATTCATAAACCCTAACTTCTCTAGGTCATATCTCAGAAACTATATTGAATCAATATCTGAAACTTGAACCACATTACTTCAAGATCTACTATGCATGTCCTCAAAGTGGCACTATTTGAAATGTCCCCCAAAAAAATCTACGTTGAAAATGCCAAGATGACCTAAAAAATATTCTCCTTTGGAATGATGTTTAGTCTTTGCTCATCCTTCTTCAAATGTTGCATCCCTTCCCATTAGTGTGCCTCTCCTATGAGATATACATTTCTTCGATGAGTGAGTGAACAAATGAAGAATTTCCCCTCTTGTTTATACTCTTCTTAAATCGCTTTTTGGGACAATAAAACATTGTTCATTATTATGGTAGGGCCAACCAAAATTGTAGCTGGTTTGGGTTTACAAATCTTTTTGTATTTCCTCATTCCTATGGAGTTAGAGAGAGTTCCATATACCAAAAATATCCCAGAATAATTTTTCCAACCATGTAGCCTATACTCCAATTTGAGATAGGTCTCTAGAGTAAAAATGCCTTCAAAGATTGGCTATTCAAACTTGGCATTAATGACACAATATTTCCAACAATATTCATATTCCTTTGGTTTTCTTGCTTACACAAGTGGGAAAGTGAGGTGTACATCAATATATTCATTTGGACATCATCATCACCTATCTGAAGTGGGGGCACATCAATATCTTCACTTGGGAATCATCATTACCTGTGGGGGCACATCGATATATTCACTTAGGCATCATCGTTACTTATGGGGGGTCATCAATATATGCACTTAGGCATCATGTCACGATCATATTTTATCTTCATCTTGGGCATAATAGTAGATCAACAAATATTTGATACCAATGACAACAATATTTCCAATGACGACACTGGGAGTTGGGCACCCTCTTCACCTTACGTATCATCACAACCACTTGACATATAAATGAAAATGGGTAACGCTTTTTAGTGAGATATAGAAATTAAAAATTGATATTTTATTAAGTATAGTTAGTAGAGGTTACACAATCCATAACCCAATGAACCATTTCAAATGGAAGACCAATCTGTAAGAGATTTAGCCTAAGCATAGACCAGTTGACTTTGTCGTATGCCTTCTCTAAATCAAGCTTCAGGGTGATGCCTGAGGATTGTTTAGTCTTGACCGGTTGAAGTCCTTCCTATACTATCCCAACTGCATCCATAATCCGACGATCTAGAAGAAATCGAATTGTTCGGTTGAGATGTGAGTGTCGAGAAAAGGCTTGATCCTCTCCGCAATAATCTTGGAGACAACTTTATAGAGTAAATTACAGAGAGCGATCGCTCTAAAGTCACCGAATGATGCAGGCCTATCCACTTTAGGAATCAAGACCAAGAAGGTCTTATTTAGAGAGTCCGGGATACAACCTGTCAAACGAGAATCCTCAATCGCTGAAACCATTTCCTGGCCAAACAGATCGAAGAAGTGAAGATAGAATTCGACAGTCCAGCCATCGCGCCAGGGACTCTTGTCTTTGGCAAAGTGTCGCAGGGTGGATTCCACCTCTTTGATAGTGACAAGTCCAGAGATTGATCGACCATCTTCCTCCGAGAAATATGAGGGAAATAATTTCACAATTTCAAGTTGACCTTCGATATTATATCTGTCCGGCTCCCGATCTAACTTAGAGAAATAGGATATGGCAATCCTCTTGATGGAACGCTGGTTGGAGACAATGGTATTATCTTTGTCTGTGGCTTCCCAAATAGAATTGATGACCCTTCTCCTATTAGCAAAATTATGAAAGTAGCGAGTATTTTCATTGCCAGCAAGAAGCCAAATTGTGCTACTTTACTGACGGAGAGTCTCTTCCTTATGGGTGAGAAGTTTGGTTCTATCAGAAAGACAAGGTTTTAGAGCCCCCCGTAAATTATCAGAACCAGGATCAAGTAATAAAGAAGTCTCAATGGAACAAATCTCCCCTTCAAGTCTTCTAATGTCTGATATCATTTGATCGTTTCTTAGACTTTACCCAACATCTAACCACAGGTTGGAGCTTTCTAAGCTTGTGTAAAAAAGATTTCAAAGGGCTCACAGAACCAGAAGAAGACGAGGACATCAAAGCCCATTCCTTCCTGATCAAATCATTAAATTCGACCTCCGAAAGCCAGGTGGGATTGAACTTGAAGGGATACGATATGAAGGCTCTGTCAAACTCCAACTGAAGGATGACTGCCCTATGGTCCGAGATACCACTGGACAGGTGCTAAGATCTATAATTCCCCAGAGCATCACAAAGTTCATCTGCCATGAAGAATTGATCCAACCGCTTCGCTATAGAGAGTGAACTAGCCCTCCCATTATACCAAGTAGGCGAAGAAACTACCGGAACAATGTCTTGAAGATTAGAATCCTCAAATAAGGAAATTAAGTAGTGTGCATGCGGATCGCAAGGTCTTTCCGCCCCCCAAACTTCATCTGCTGACCATGTAAATTTCAAGTCCCCTGCCAGGAAAAGGAAAGGTAAATCAAGTAACCCACAAGACTTAACTGTATCCCAGAAAACATGGCGGTTATCATACGATTCATAAATATTGAGAAGAGAAACAGGGTGATTAAACCCTAACAACTTGCCCTATAGTAAAATACTTGCAGCAGTGTCAAATGATTGAAAGTCAGCCAACTGAGGGTTCCAAGCCACAAGGGTACCCCCAGACAATCCTAAAGTATCCCGCGCACAAAACTTCCAATTTGGATGCAAGCGTAAGAAAAAATCACAAGCACGATCACACGAAGACATGGTCTCTTGAAGAAGCACCAACGCTGGTGAACACTGATAAAGTAACCTCTTAAAGGCGGCACGTTTCAGGCCTCCACCCAAACCTCTAATATTAAAGGTGACTAATATCATCAGTTAACCTAAGGAAGGGCTGAGCTATCTCTAAGAGCCTGAGAACATGAGACAGAACCAGTGGTAGTGGCCAACGGTAGTCCTCTACTAACCAGAGGAACCACCTTAGGGTTGATGAAAGACTAATCACGTATAGAATCTGTGAGCCCCTTCATATTACCCTTACCAGCTTTCTTAGGTTTGCGGATGGACACATTAGCCATGTGAGACGCAGAGAGGAGAAAGATATCAGAGGGAGGAGGACCATCAGCATCAAAAACTTTTAGAGGTAGAAAAGAAGCCAGAGAGGAATTGAGAAGCTCTCCACTGGCCACAGGCGATAGAGGGAAATCCAAAGATTGGTCGGGAAGTGGCTCAACATCAAGGGATATATCAGAGAGAGGCGAGGGGGACAATGTGATATGAAGGTCATTTCCAAAGGAAGGAGAGGGTGAGTCAGGGTTTTCCCTAAGGACCCTAGTAAAAGGTCCCATAGGTCCCCCCTCGATGCCTGACAAACTGAAAAAACAGAGGGAGAAGGTGTGTCCCTACACCCAGGAAGTGATAAAGGAGGAGATAAATCCAAAGAAGGGGGAGGTAGAATCAAAGACTGTGCAGGAGTATCATCAATAACAACCGACACCGAAAGAGAAGCACGAATGTCTTTAGCAGAGATAAATTTCAATAACATAGGAATATGGTTTGTGAAATTACCCACAAATTTGCTTGCCGAAGTCCTATCCAGAGGAATCGGGAATTTGATTGCCCTGTCCGACAGTGGAATAGTATCCCCCAAAGACTCCCCATCAATCCTCGGACCCTTCACAGGGAAATTTTCCTTAGAATGACCTGTCATTCAACATAAATGACACCTAAAGGCAATTTTCCAATAATCGAGCTTATGGATGAAAGAGCTGCCATCCCACAAGACCTCCAGTTCATTTGGTAATCCATCAGAGAGATCCATGTCGACCATGACTCGAGGAGTGGAACGGTCAAATCCCAAGAGCTGGTCATCCTCGATAAGCATAAATGACCCAATTGAATTTGCAACAGCCATAAAACCTTTAAGATTCCAACATTGTATTGGAAAATCGAGAAAAATTACCCACAGGTGTCTTCGACATAACTTCTCTGTCTGTGGATCAAAACCCATGTACCAACGTTTGAGAACGAGGGATCCTTCTCCCAATATCCAATATCGACTTTCAACTATGCCACAATCTTCCGCCATAAGAAACTGAAATAAAGTCCAACCATTAACTAGGGTTAAGACTTTCAAGACATACTTTAACAGAGGCTTCCAGTGTTCGCGAACCCAAGACATGACTGCTGAACGGGACAGTTTTAGGTACTCAAAACATCCAACTAGTGCTTGCTCAGAGAGGGAAGAAACCATTTCAATGGTCACGTCTTGACCCAACACACAGACGCTCCTACCGATCTTCACCGGTTCAAATGAAAGTTTGCTAGTAGATGACTTTGCAGGGTACTGGAACCTATGCCCATCAGTATAGAATCCTTCCACAGTTCCCAAGGAGAGACCATACCTTCTACCCCCCAGAGCACCGGTAGAATTTGGATCAAAATTCTCAAAAGAGGAAGCAAGAGTTGTAACGTGGAACCGAGCACGGGGGTTGGTACGCAAACCCGACGAGGAGGAAGATGACATCACTACAGTCGAGAAATAAAAACCCTAAAAGAGGAACAATGTAAAACCCTACATAAATGAGAATAACGAGACGCCGACAAAACAAGACAAGATTCCCACTTTTTGATATCTCTGGTTGGTACTAGACCTGTCCCAGATGACAAGTCGAACTCCAGAGGCCCTCAGAATTTGCCGCCGGTGACAGTCCTGAGAGACGTAAGACCAGAAATAGCGTAACCCATAAAGAAAAATAGTAAAGTCCAGTTCCAGACAGAGAGTCTCCCGACAAGGGTTCATTGACAATAAAGAAGGTCTGGTCTGCAAATACGGGATGAAACCCTAAAAACTGGTCCCAAGGCGAAAGTGCAATAATAATGGACTACCCAAAAACATAAGGTAATGTCTCCAATAAACCGGACCAAATATCAAAAAATCAAAACCATGAGAGGACCCAATAAAGAGAACAGTGCCCAGGATAAGACAACACTCTTTATCAAGATACATAAGGTTTCATTGACATTTTCCATTGTACAGAAAGAATCCGCAATGAGAGGACATACTGGTGCAAATAAACAGACCACGTCACTGTAAGTGTTCATTGACCTTTCACTCAGTTTTCTTTGATTTGGTTATTGAATATTGTCCTTGGGTAGATGCACTGTGTTTTATAGTCTTAATGTTAGCTAGGATTGGATCTTACCTGATCTTTTAATTGAGTTTAAATGATTAGTTTTTTTCAAAAGTTTCATGAGTTAGATGCTTTGAGTATGAGTACTTTGTATTAGGTTCATAGCATATTTTAATAGATCTCTTTTATTATCAATATTAACACAAAAAGAAATAAAATTGTTTATGTATGCAGTATTTGTTTTAAAAGAGAATTTCAAAAGAAAAAGTTGGCTTTAGTTCATTTAACGTCAATTCGCATTTGATTTTCCTATTTGAGAACAAACAAACAGAAAAGAGTTTTATTTTGATCCTTTTACATAGTTGGAATTTGTAAATTTGGGAAGATTCGTTAGTTTTTTATTTTTTATTTTATTGGAGATATGATTTAGTGAAGAAAAATAACTTGTTTGTTTGTATTTTGGTCACAAATTTTGAAGGATTTAGTTTTATTTCGTTTCAGGCTGAATGTTTGATTGTGTATTTTGGGAAAACAATCTCTTACTCTCATCTTAAATAGGGCATGTATTGAAAGAAAAAACAAAGACTTGCACTTCATCGATGCATGGTGTATGAGTCTTGTATTCATATCATCTTGTCCACTTAACTACAAAAATATAAAACCAAGCATTAGTTAGGATAAAAAAAATTAACAAGATTATGCGTTAGATTAGAGACGTCATTCGACGTCTTAAAATATAGGAGATATCGTTATTTGCCTGCACTGCATCCCAAGGACTGAGTGGTTCTTCCATTTACTCATTGGTATATAGAAATGTCTTTCACGTACTTTATGGTATATAGAAATATTCTTTCAGGTACTTGACGGTATATAGGAAGGCCCCTTTCGAACGATTGTGCATTAGAAAACACTACTACGGATTTGAGCTCCCACGTACGTTGCATATATCGGGAGACACCATTAGGATCCTGAGACCAACTGAGTAACCTATTGGCCATCTTTTCGAAGCAATACACTGAGAAAAACACTTGGGGAGCTACTAGACATGTATTGTCCAGGTAGTCAGGTATACAGGAAAGGGTACGGTCCGTATTTTCGTATTACTGTTGGAACCTACAATATATCATGAGTTGCGACGACTCGACACTCCTGTGAGGATCCAGAATGTACATCCCATCTACTGTTGGAATAATCAAAACCCATCCCAAGACTTAGGATAAAATAATTAACCTTTTTTATTAATTTCCTAGGTGCTACACTTGCTAGTTTGCACCGAATCCCATTTTCAAGGTCAAACTTTCCCAAACCTCCTCCTAGAACAAGTTGGAAAGATCCTGGATAAGATTCTAACAACTCTGCAGTATTCCCAGATTCACAAGTGTGCAATTCTGCTTTTTCGGGAGTTTCCAGCTTTTCTGCAGTTTTAAGGCAAAAGCTAAAGCTAGTTTTAAGGTAGAATGCCTTGTTTTTTGCACTAACTCACCTCCCTTATTTTCCTCATATAAAAGTATGATAAAATCAACTTTCCATCACTTATGAGCTGTACATACTCATTCAACAAATTTGTGGGTATCTTGACTGATTTGGAAAGTGCTTTATGCACCTATGGGGGATTTTGACTAGTTTAGTAAGCCTGATTTTGTACTGATTCGAATATTAACATAATGATTTCGAATCATTCGAGTATATACTTTATGAGAAACCTAAATCTATTTAATGATGGCTGTTGTAAATTAATATCATCAACATTTTGTGGATTATCACATATTCAGTCTTCTTCTTGAGTGTTTCTTGCATATTTTCAAGCAATTTTGTGAGTTCAGTTGTTTTAAGATTTGGATAAATTTCCACATTGTATCAGAGCCTACTTAGTATCTCGATTGTTCTCCTCTTCAATTTTATTTTGCAGGGTTGACATCACTCACTGGGAGCGCATGATGTCTGGTCAAATGGCACAATTGCTGAAGAATGGATCAATCTCAACCAATCATCTTGATTCCATTCAATTACTTCGAATGGAAGGCAATGATGGAGATTCTGATGAGGAGTAAAGGCCTCTTCAGAGTGACCATGGCAACTGAAGCTGAGCCTAATGCAACATCAGAGAAGATCAAATGGCATAATAGGAGAGATGAGGCATACAATCTCTTATGCCTCAACATTTCCAGAGACCTTCTATTTCATCTTGATAGTATTACATCATCGAATGAATTCTGGGAGAAACTTCAAGCTTTGTTTGGGAAGACTGATAAGATGAGAGGTTACCAACTAGAGAATTAGCTGATAGCACTGAGTCCAAGCAGCTTCGAATCATTGCAAGTCTACTTCTCGAAATTCAAATAACTAGTTTTGCAACTAAATTAGCGTGGGATTGAAAAAGAAGATGAAAAACTAATATTGGCCATCCTTTCAAAGCTTGGTCCTGATTACTCAATATTTGTTTCACCCTTCCATGCCACCAAGTAGACAGCTCAAAATTGGAAGATGACTATACTGGCATATTTCATGGAATCCTTGACTTAGGAGCAAGACAAATTAGTCTTGATGAGCACCATCAAACCTTCCAAAGATCAAGCTTTGGTTGCTAGAGATTCCAAGGTGAATTCCAAAGACAAGAAGAAGGCTAAAAAGCCTTCAGATCAAACAGGAGACAAGTCCAAGCCTCAAGAGGAGTCCTCAAACTCTAAGAAGAAGAACTTTCAGAAGAAGAAAGGTAAAGATGTAGGTAGCAAGTGCACATATTGTGGTAATGGATTTCATCCTGAAAGATATTGCATGAAGAAGTAGATTGATATACTAACTCAAATCCTGGAGAAGAACAACATCTTCCTCCTTGGTGGTGCAAGTAATAAGGAAGGAGGACCTAGTTTCAAATACTAAGAGAGAGTACATGTTGGATTTTCTCCCTCCTCCAGGGATCCTGAACCAAGTTCAGTCCCTTCTGCTCAGTGCAACAAAGCCCAAGATATTGGCCCGACACAACAGAGCTCAATCAAAAGCACCTGGGACACAGATGCCATCTCACCCGAGATATCTCTCTTGAATGGGTAAGTGCTAGAACCACGTTTCTGCAGTTGGGTGGGGAATTTCTAGTCCTTTGGAATTTTACCAAGGCTCTCAACAAAGTACGGGGGTGGATTATTTATGTTCACTATGATTCAATAGTTAGGCCACGACCCAACTTATCTTATGCAACTTATTATATCAACAGTAGTTCGGCAGCATAATCGTATTAAACTAATACAATGCGAATGATATGCATCTATTCATCTGAGCACTAGTTGGACGTGGTCTGTTTATTTGCACCAGTATGTCCTCTCATTGCGGATTCTTTCTGTACAATGGAAAATGTTAATGAAACCTTATGTATCTTGATAAAGAGTGTTGTCTTATCCTGGGCACTGTTATCTTTACTGGGTCCTCTCATGGTTTTGGTTTTTTGATATTTGGTCCGGTTTATTGGACACATTACCTTATGTTTTTGGGCAGTCCATTGTTATTGCACTTTCGCCTTGGGACCGATTTTTAGGGTTTCATCTCGTATTTGCAGACCAGGCCTTCTTTACTGTCAATGAACCCCTGTCGGGAGACTCTCTGCATGGAACTGGACTTTACTATTTTTCTTTATGGGTTACACTATTTCTGGTCCTATGTCTCTCAGGACTGTCACCGACGCGAAATTCTAAGGGCCTCTAGAGTTCGACCTGTCATTTGGGACAGGTCTAGTACTAACCATAGATATCAAAAAGTGGGAATCTTGTCTTGTTTTGTCGGCGTCTTGTTATTCTCATTTCTGTAGGGTTTTACACTGTTCCTTTTTTTGGGTTTTTGTTTCTCGACTATAGTGATGTCGTCTTCCTCCTCGTCGGGTTTGCGTACCAACCCCTGTGCTCGGTTCCACGTTACAACTCTTAATTCCTCTTTTGAGAAGTTTGATCTGAATGCTACCGGTGCTCCGGGGGGTACAGGGTATGGTTTCTCCCTGGGAACTGTGGAAGGCTTCTATACTGACGGGCATAGGTTCCAGTACCCTACAAATTCATTTACTAGCAAACTTTCATTTGAACCGTTGAATATCAATAGGAGTGTCTGTGTGTTGGGTCAAGACGTGACCATTGAAATGGTTTCTGCGCTCTCTCAACGAGCACTAGGATCATTTAGAAACCCTAAATTCCCAAGATCATATCTTTGACAATATAGGGAACCAACATTTGAAACCTGTATCACATGTTCTTCAAGATCTCTACTTCATATTCTCCAAGGGTCACTATCTGAAACTTCCTATAACAAAAGTTTTAGCAAAAATTCCAAACAGACACGCTTAAATATGATTTCAAGATCATTCTGAAACTCTAACGCATAAGGTCATATCTTCGAAAATATAGTGAGCCAACGTTTAAAAACCATAACACAGGTTCTTCAAGATCTTTCCTTCATCTCCTCCAAGGGTCACTATATGAATCTTCCTAGAACAAAACTTATAGTGAAAATTCCAAACTGATATGTTTAAAGTTTATTTTAGGATAATTCATAAACCCTAACTTCTCTAGGTCATATCTTAGAAAATATACTGAATTAGTATCTGAAACTTGAACCACATTACTTCAATATCTACTATGCATGTCCTCCAAGTGGCATAGTTTGAATGTCCCCCCAAAAAAATTTACGTTGAAAATGCCAAGATGACCTGAAAAATATTCTCCTTTGGAATGATGTTAAATCTGTGCTCATCCTTCTTTAAATGTTGCATCCCTTCCCATTAGTGTGCCTCTCCTATGAGATATCCATTTCTTGGATGAGTGAGTGAACAAATGAAGAATTTCCCCTCTTGTTTATACTCTTCTTAAATCGCTTTTTGGGACAACAAAACATTGTTCAATATTATGGTAGGGCCAACCAAAATTGTAGCTAGTTTGGGTTTACAAATGTTTTTGTATTTCCTCATTCCTATGCAGTTAGAGAGAGTTCCATATACCAAAAATATCCCAGAATAATATTTCCAACCATGTAGCCTATACTCCAATTTGAGATAGGTATTGAGAGTAAAAATGTCTTCAAAGATAGGCTATTCAAACTTGGCATTAATGACACAATATTTCCAACAATATTCATATTCCTTTGGTTTTCTTGCCTACACAAGTGGAAAAGTGAGGTTTACATCAATATCTTCATTTGGACATCATCATCACCTATTTGAAGTGGGGGCACATCAATATCTTCACTTGGGAGTCATCATTACTCGTGGGGGCACATCAATATATTCACTTGGGCATCATCATTACTTATGGGGGGACATCAATATATTCACTTAGGCATCATGTCGGGATCATATTTTTTCTTCATCTTGGGCATAATAGTAGTATCAACAAATATTTGATACCAATGACAACAATACTTCCAACAACGACACTCGGAGTTGGGCACTCTCTTCACCTTACGCATCATCACAACCACTTGAAATATAAATGAAAGGTGAATCCATGAAAATGAGTAACACTTTTTAGTGAGATATAGCAATTAAAAATTGATATTTTATTAGGTATAATTTTCAAAAACAAAATATATTAGCATGATATACACATAACACCTTTGTATTCCCATCAATTTTTTTTCGTGTTATTCACATAAATAAAAAAACCAAAAATACTCTTCTGAAGACGAAATGTCTATGGAGATCCCACATTTTTTTGTTTTTTGGTTTTGTAGTTTTTATGTTATTGATTTTCCTTTTAGCGCCTTTGAAACTGTGGATTTTTTTGGAGAATAAGTTTAAAAAAAATAAAATAAAAATGAAGGTGAAAGTGGGAAAATAATATTTCATTAGATAGAGGAATTTTGAGGAACTCTGCCACCTAAAACGAATGAGATAAAGGGGTTTCAAAAATTTGGGTTGGATTTCATGATTTTGAACCCTCTATCAAGCAATAATTCTCAATCAATGGATTTTGAAAAGCTCAATCGAGTGCTAAATGAAGATGTTCAAACACCTTTGTCAACAATTAACTAAAGCCTCCATGTAGGGTTCTATGGGTTAAAAAGTAGCTCCATGGTGGCTTGGTTCACAAATGATTAACCATACTTGTGCGATTTCTAGCACACTTTCTTACGGCGACCTTGTACATGGGTGAATCCATGAAGACAAATAACAGTTTTTGGTCAAAAGTGACGATGGAAATTTGTCTCTTTATTCATTTATTAAACCGAAGCCCTCAAAACTCATATATGCTTTGTGAATTCCAATATGCAACACTAAAACAAATTGTAGGGAATCATGTCGTCTTTCCACCTATAATTAAATATAAATACAAATATTATTTAATATGTCAAAATTACTTTTAATGATAGGTTGTTATTGTAAATTTCTAGAAAAGTTAACAAGTGACTTGTGTGCACATAAAATAATTTTGTGATAAAAATATGAACATAATCTACACAAAATGCATTGTGGTGCACATATTTAAAAAAAAAATTATGTTGGAAAATTATAATTTTTTATTTATTTTTGAAACGGACCATTATAAATTTTAATCGCATTCTCTATACATGCGTGCGCACATAAAAAAAAAATCATTGGTTAAAATAATCAATAAACAAAAATACCCTTTTGAAGAGGATGCATTGATCTAGGGCGTATATATTTTTTTATATTTTTTGGTTGTGTACTTGTTATTTGTTGATTTTTCTTTGCGTTGATTCAAAGTTGTGGACATGGTTTTTGTAAGTGTGAGTTTGAAAAAAAAAATTATCATATGAACTCATAAAATTGTAAATTATATGCCAATAGATAGACGATTCATTGACAAGTCCGTCAGTATGAAATCCACCATTTAAGATGGATCCCACAATAGGATTTACGACTAGCAGAGAGGTTAGTAATATCATATCTATAAAAAGGGTGCTAAAGGCTTGTTTTTAAATCCCTCGTTCGAGCTATTAGAGATCAATCGAGGTCTTAAATACCTTCGATCAAGGATTTTTTCTATTTTTAAATACCTTGATTGAGGGTTTACTCACAGTTAAGAAAATAACTCGATCGAGCTATTTTCTACATTATTTTGAAATTAAACAGTAATATAATGCATATTATGAAAATATAATATTTGTATAGTTCAATAGCTCAATCGAGTTAATAACTAGCTCGATCTAGGTTCAACTCGATAAAGCTACTATTTCATAAATCACTTTGAAATACAATACAAAATTATAATATAATATTAAAAAAATATCAATCTATAATTTAAAATAACAATTAAAATATTAAACAATGTAATAATAATAAAAATTCAGTATCATGGCCAACTTTGCAATGGGTTGCAAAAATCATCGATGACCATGGTTTTCGTAAGCCATGGTATTTGAGTTTTTTATTATTTTGGTTTTATGTCCCAAAACTTCTTTATTTGTATTACCTTTTTATTTTTATTTTTAATATTGTAATTGTTATTTATAATTATAAATCGATATTTTTTTAAAATATTCTATTTTCATTACACATTACATTACAAAGTGATTTATGAAATAATAGCTCTATCGGGCTAAACCTAGATAGAGCCATTTAATAGCTTGATTGAGCTATTGAACTATATTAATATTCATCGTGTTATTTCCCAACCCAAGTATTTTTCCAATAACTTGATCAAGGGTTATTTAAATCCTCAATTGAGATCTTGGAAAAAGCTCAATCAAAGGCTTATTTAAACCCTCGATCAATCTTTTAAAAGCTCAATCAAGGGCTTGAATAAACCTAGATCGAGCTCATGTTTTAGACAATCTACGCTCATGTCTTACCATAAATTGTTACCCATCTTCATGCAATTACCAAGATGTTTTGCAAATCATTTTATGGTTTTTGGATGATTGTTTAATTTTTTTTAATGAATATAACCACCTTTTCACATTTATCTAAGGCACACTTATGAAATAGAGTTATTTTTATTTCTAGTTGATACAAGGCACATTGATCAAAACACACCCCTTTTTAAATTATAAATCTAATAATATCACACAAAAACAACTCAATTTACCTAAATATCTTGAAAAACCCCACCTTATGAGGCATCAAACAATGTTGAACATGAATAGGAAATGACAAAACCTCCACATAAAAAGCAATTACATAAAAAGCAATTCCAAATAAAGCATACTCAAAATTGGAATTATATAATGTTGATTTGTTGATTGATTTTTAAGTTTTTCAATAAGAAAAGTGACATTGTCTCCTTTGAATGCAAATTATTGAGAAAAGTAAAAGTACTACCAAATAGTGAATCCATCCTTCAATAACCATAAATATAAATTGGGCCCCAAACTTTGGATAGATTATTCGCTTGCCATTTTTCTTTCGAATGATTAGTGAAAACTATGTCAGTCGTGGCTTTTGACACATCACATTTCCACTTTTTGGTGAGAATTTCCTCAATCAATAAGGTTTATTCACAACTTTGTTTCATTAAGGAGGTCAAATTATTATATTTAGAGGAGGGAATTATTACTACTACCTATTAACGTGTGAAAGCAAGTCAATAAAATCTCAAAAAAGACTATAGAGTTTGCCATAAATTTAAAAACACATTAAATAAAACACTGTATTCTTCCAAGTTTTAAAAACTAATTAAAACAGTTAAATGGATATAGCTTGGGTGGTTGGGAGGAATGAATGTTACCCTCCCCATCCAGGTTCTACTCTTGTAAGTGACATGATGCTCTTGTGGAGCCCTTTGTAATAAATGTTGTGAATGATGAGCTGACCATACCTTGATTCAGTTTGAATATTAGGTATTGGGATTTTCCGTAGAGTAGCCCTCTAACAAATGGTGAACCACATTTAAAGAAAAAAAAAATTAAAACAACATTGCATTTTTTCCCAAGTTTCATATTGATTAATACCATCATTTTAAATAGTTTATAGTTTGTCAAGAAAGTTTAAAAACACATTCGGTTAAAAAACATTACATTCTTCCAAGTTTGATATTTATCAATGAGTAATACAATCATTTTAAATAGTTTATAGATAATCATGTTGAAATTGATGAGAGCAAAGGAGTGATAGGATTAAAAAATAAGTGTATTTGTGAAAATAAATAACAATAAACAAAAATATTTATAACAGAAGTATAATCAAAATATTAGTAATTCTATTAGCTTTATTATGTAGTCTCTAAATAAATTTGCTTATTACAAAAGTAATTAACTTTGTCAATCTGCAACTAACTCACTAGACATTTCTCTAACAATTGCATAGTTATTATAGGTTTTTTGAGAAACTTGTTTCTATTTGATGACCATTCTTAGAGAGAGTATTTTCTTTTATGTTGATTACAACCATAAAATCTTGAAAAACTTGAAATTTAATAACAAGTTTTACCAACATAGAGAAATAGAAATGGTTTAACACAATTGTTGGTTCCCTTGCCCGAACTTGAAAAAAATGGGAGTCATTGAGATAAACCACTCCCTGTTGTATAGATGGACGATTCTCTTGACAAGATGAATCAAAATTATTCAAAGCCCCATTTTTATTATTTTTTTCTTAACTTATAGATATTTAAGGCTTGACCTTAGGCAAAGATTTGAAATCATCAAGGATGGGCTCACTTTACACTGGATTTGTTTACTTTACACTCCACACTAAATATAGGTAGAGTGAACTTGTCATCAAATAAACTTAAATTTTGAGATAATCATATTCCCATGAAGAAACCGTACTTTGGAGTCAAGCCTCAATCGTATCACCTTGGTAGCCGCATGTAATACCAATTTTAGATTCAAAGTCACTCCAAACTTCCATTTTGTAGTGCCAAGAGATTAGTAAATGACTTGTGGTTTTTTTTTTAAACCTTATAGAGTGAGCATCTATCTACTTGGACCTTGCATACTCCTCGTCTAAGGACTTTTATCCTGATGACTAACCACATGAAAATTGGCATGCCTTCAGAGGGGATCTCATTTTCCAGTGTGCTTTCTAGTATCCCAGTATGGGACTGTGTATCCAATGAAAGACTTTTTGCCCATACCAACTCGTCTACTCTCTTTTATTGCTACATGGAATATGTTTATTTGTGTAGGGATTGATATAGTGGAATTAATGGATGAATGATAACATCCATAGTTACCAAATTCAAATGAAATTCCAAAATTCGTTTGGTCTCTCGAATATTAAGTTTAGATCGATCCGTTGAGGTAAATTCGGTTATCAAAGTCCATTGGATCTACCTTGGGTGGTTGGGAGGAATGATTGTTACCCTCCCCACCCAGGTTCAATTCTTGTAAGTGACATGATGCTCTTGTTGAACCCCTATGTAATGATTAAGTGGATTATGTAATCTAGCCATACCTTGATTCTCGCATATTTCTGGGTGAAAAAAATAGTTATTAGAGGTGAAGTTATAAGCCTATCTCTATGTTGTTGGACACATAACTACTCCTAGAACAACATTATGTTGGCGGCTCTATCTCTTTAGCCAAATGATTGGGTGCAAGATCTTATTAATAATGCTCTCAATTTGCACTGCACTAGTTTTTGATGCTCTTGTTTTGATTGCATGTGCAGTTGTTGCTATGGAAAAATGTATTATTAGCACATAGTTTAATTCTTAGCTCCGTGCCTTCTTCACCAGAAAACAATAACCCTATCTCAAACCTCTTTCTTCATCTGAAAACAAAAACCTTTTCTCAAACCTCTATGTATTGGTTTCCTCTTCATCCGAAAACAATACCCTCTCTCAAACCTCTATCTTCATCAGAAAACAAAAACCCTGTCTCAACCTCTATGTATTGGTTTCTATTGAGTTAAGAAATGTACTAATGATTTTTTCGAATAAAAAATTTATTCATTAAAATTTTTCCGTATCAAACCAAATTTGAATTTAAATTCCTTTTTCCTTCATGTAAAAAAGTTGAATGAACTTGGTAACTATGGGAAGAATTGGGAGTTGGATGAATGAACCCGTGACTATCTTAATTATCTTCCCATGTGAACTTTATGTTCCTTATATTTCGTCTCATGAACCATATTACCTCTCTAAGACGAATTCCAATCATCCTCACCATCGTCAACACCATGGCTTCCCATCCCAAAGCAAAAGTCAAGCATGTTATCCATCTAAGGCCTCATTTGGGAGGACTTGTAACCCATTTTCTACATTCTATCAAACTCTGTCGTTATGTCTACCTGTCCTCATTGTTGGTAAGAAGGACTAGAGTGTTCAACTTCTCATTGTGTAGCTATCACATGAACATAATGTTGCTTCCCCACATACTTGAATGATTTCCAATCATGCTCAAAAGTATAATGTTGTGATCCAATGCCATAATATAGGTGTCTCTACCCATATATGAAAGCTAGTTTTCATGGGAGTAGTGTTGTATTTTGCCTCCATAACTACACATCATTCAGACCTGAGAACCGCCTCTAATCAAATTGTTCTGAATTGGTTTCTTTGAACTGGGCCAAATATTTTAGAGTCTTGATATTGTGAATCAAGCTGTAACTATTCATGTCCATTTCCTCAGTTTTCCCATTGAAATCACATAGGCAAGATGATATTATGATTTAGTTTCACTTGTGATGCAAATCCATGAAAACATCCATCTATAAATATTCATCTCTATTTTCTTCACTTGGCCCATTGAACACATAATCAAATTAATGTCATGAGTCAATTTCAGTTGTGATGCAAAACCATGAAAACATCAAAAAGAGAATCCTTTTGTGGGTGCCAAAACAAAGCATGACCCTCCAATGTTGGCTATACCTCCCTACTCCAATGTTGGCTATGCATCTAAGAAGGGGCATAACCAACATTTTCAAAAGGAGTGATATAAATAGAATGAGTAGTAGGAGAAGAACTACATTGGTAAAGATCCATCTTAAACTCGGATATATTAAGCACCCAAGGGGATCCAATTTCTTGGGGTGTAATAGAGTTGGGTTTCAAATATATCTATGTATGTTTGATTTATTTTTATTTTGTGCCAACAATTGATTTCTTTAATTAGTTTTTTATTTTTGATGATTTGTGAGTCGACATAAATTTTTTTAGTTTTTTTTGGAATGTTATGTTACATTACATAACATAATGTAACGTGGCTGTGTATCCCCCACGCTGGGATGAAAGAACCTCTCTTCTCTCAGTGCAGTTACCATGTATGATGATATTCTTTGCCATAAGTTGCTTAAAGAAGGGGAGAATTACATTACCGTGTATGCTGATATTCTTTGCCAATAACTTGCTTAAAAGAAGAGGTTGAAGATGAGGACCTTAGAGATGAAGAGGTGAAAGGGTAGGCTTAGGCTAATGAATCTTTTTCTTTTTACGATTATATTATTGTAGATTCATCTTAAATTTGGATCTACCAAACATTGAGAGGGATCAAATTCTTCACATGAGATTTTTTTTCTTCATTTGTAAGAAAAGTACACCTTAATAAATTTTATCCCTGTTGGTGTTTGATAGCTGATCTATGCTAATTTTAATTTTTTATAACTTTTATGTAAAATTTAAAATTGGGGCCAACATGCTTTTTTTTTTCCAAGAGAAAAAAGTGTAATTTCGTTCATCTATTGAGATCAAAATTACATTCTGAATATTCACTCTGACAGTGAATTTCCCAAGCCCTAAAATCATAGGTACCAATGTTGAGACTTTTACGTCTGCTATCAACATGCAAAATTTAGAATAACTTTTTCTTCCACAAGTAAGATATTCTGTCCCACCGGACTTACCATGCGATTACATCTTTTTACAATATAGCAAAATAGAGATATAAATATCATACTAACTCTAGTATTCTGTTGCATACAAAAAGTATATATAAGACTGTCAAAGTTCAGTCTATAAACGGCCTGTGGTAAAATTCAAAGCTCTGCCCTTCCCTTTCTTCACGAACTTTCCAAATGCCAAAGTCCATGCGCAGCCCTTCTTTGGATGCCTGGTCCGCTTTTTTGTTATTTTCCCTGTATACATGCCGGCACGAGAAATCATCAAAAGATTGAATGACAGTCTGTATAGAAGAAAGTATATTGGCAAGTCTAACATTTCTGCAATCTTGAATTTTCAAAGTCCAGTTGATAACATTCAATGAATCCCCAAGAACAGTCAGCCTGTTAATACCCTTCTCGAGGGCAAAGATGAGAAGTAGTTTTAGGCTCATTAGTTCTACATAATTATTTGAGCCTGCTCCCAGGCCCATGGTAAGGGAAAAGTAATGTGAATCAGTCAAATATAGGATTCCCCCCCATCCACACAACTCATTTTGAGCTGCTCCATCAAAAAAACCCCAAGGGTGGGATTTATCCAATTCAAAATCCAAGTTCCTTCTCTGTTCGGCAGCTCTGATATACTCAGGGAGTGCTTTGTATAAGCCCACCGATTGTGCACTGGTTAATTTTTGGATACTAACTTTGTCCTGTAAGATAGACCCATTCCTAGCCAACCAAATCCCCCAGATAATTAACAACGGTAAGGTTTTTAACTTGGAACGTGAAAAGGATCGCCACCAATTTTCCCACGCAAAATTCACAGAATTTCCTTCCCATCTATGGTTTAGTCCGACTTGATTCAAACATTCTTTCCAAACAGCCACCGTGAAAGAACACGAAATGAAAAGATGTGTAATCGTTTCCAATTCCTTTTTGCACAGTACACACCATCCCGACCCTTGAAAACTTCTCCTCTGTAAGATGTCCCAGGTCAGTACCCTGTTTTCTAGCACACACCACATGAACAGTCTAGTTTTTGAAGGGCATTTTAACTTCCATAAGGTTTTCCACCACCATACCTCCTCCCTACCCCCAGCCTCAGCACTTAAGATCAGATATCCCGCCTTTGGGGTATACACCCCACCCGGGTCCAATTCCCAAATTAAGTCGTCCTCCTGCTCTGAGAGCTGAATGTATGACAATTGAAGACCTCTGATATAGTTTTCATAAAAGACAGTTTCTTGTTCCCCCAAGCCCAGCAGTTCTGCACTTTTCCAGTGTTGGATCCAAGGATCCTCGGGTCTCTCATCAGCCAGCTGATTTAAAGTGGATATACCCCTTAAAGCAAGGGCATTGATAACTTCCTCAGGAAGAATATGCTGTTGTTCACTCCCAATCCAAGGATCCCTTCCTACTTGAAGCGTTTCTCCATTTCCAACATCCCAGGTCAGATTTGATTCAATTAAAGAGAAGGATTTCACCACAGCCTTCCAGATAACCGACCCCCCTGTATGTGTCTTCCTGGGCCTCCTAATCCAATCCTCAATGCTCTCATGAGGAAAATATTTCTGTTTGATAACACGAGTCCATAAACTTGATGTTTTGATCAGTCTCCACCCTCCTTTTGCTGCAAGTGCTTGAGTAAACAAAAAAATGTTTTTGAGTCCCCATCCCCCCAACCCTTTTGGAACCGCTATTCTCTTCCAGCTGACCCAGGGGGTCACCTATCCTTCCTTTTTACCGCTCCATAAAAATCTGAAACAAATCCTCCTAATTTGTTCAAGAATCCCTTTTGGTATCCATGAAAGAGACATCCAATAAACTGGTATGGCTTCCAGGACAGCTTTTGACCAGCACCAACCTCCCAGCTCTTGACAACCACCTAAAGCTCCAAACCTGTAATCTTTTCTCCACCTTTCCTATCAGCCAGCTCCAGTCCTTTTTCCTGTAAAAATTTGCTTTTAACGAGAATCCCAAATATGTTAGTCCCACATCGAGACTAGAGGTGGTAAATGGGAAGTTTTCTAAGAGTTCAAGCTCTTCTTCCGGGCGAAGCAGATGTGTAGTAATTGTAGACTTTCCCACATTAATATCAATCCCTGTTGCTTTTGAAAAGAGATCCAGAATCTCCTTAAGGATCCGAGTATCCCTTCTATCTCCAGAGCAGAAGATCAAAACATCATCCACAAAAAGTAGATGGGAGATAGCTAGTTGATCACCAATACAAATGCCAGAGAAAAGACCCATCCTCTTAGCCTCAATTAAAGCCCTACTTAATCCTTCCGCCACCAACAAGAAAAGCAAAGGGGAGAGGGGACACCCTTGCCGCAGACCCCTCTCAGCATGAAAAAAAGGGGAGGCTGCCCCATTTATTAGAACAACAAAAGAGACAGTAGTTATACAAGACATGATCCATCTAATGAATTTTAAGCCAAACCCCATATGTGTTAATAACAATCGGAGATAAATCCATCTTACCTTATCATATGCCTTTGAAAGATCTATTTTCAGAACAGCCCCTTTGATATTCCTACTCTTCGGGCTGTGCAAACCTTCCTGTGCCACCCCTATGGCCTCGTGAATTTGTCGACCTTCCAAAAAACCAAATTGTTCAGCTGAAATATTCTCAGATAAAATGGCTTTTAATCTACAAGCAATAACCTTCGATATAATCTTATAGATACAATTGCATAAGGATATAGGTCTGAATTCATTGAGAGAAACAGGATTGTCCGTCTTTGGGATCAGGGCTATGAAGGTGGCATTAAAACTAGCTGGAATTCTTCCCGAGATGCGGGAGTCCTCAACCACCTGTAGCAGATCCAAGCCCAAAATCTCATAAAAACCCTGAAATAATTCAATTGACCACCCATCCGGCCCTGGGCTCTTATCTTTTTGAAAGTTTCCCAGAACTTCCTTTAATTCTTCCTCGTCCACAGGTCTCATCAACCTCCTATTGTCCTCCTCCTCTGCAAACCTCGAAAATAACTGAGCGACCCTAATAACTTCCGCAATGGAGGCCTGTGCAAGTGCCCGAAACAAATTTTCAAAGTGATTCACCCCACATCTAGCTTTTCCATCAAAATCAAAATGTTCTCTTCCTGCTTCATCATTCAAACACCATATAGTATTAACAACTTTCTTGCCCCTGGCATATGCATGGAAGAATTTTGTGTTTTCATCCCCACATTCAAGCCAGATCTCCCGAATCTTGAGTGTCAAAACCCCAAAATTTCAAANGGGCTTTGAGCTCTGCTCGGCCAAACCCTAGTGGTTCTTGCTGGTTGACTTTTGTTATGAGACGGTCTGGTTTACAGCTCTTCTCCGTGGTGCCCCTTCAT
>LPNX010984141.1:291621-383228 GCA_001517045.1 Pseudotsuga menziesii | reverse complement strand
TATATATATATATATATATAGCACAGTGTTTGAAACTGATATTGAGAAAAAATGGTCAATCTTCTAATCCCATTCCCTAGGGACCTATTCAAACCATGCAATGATTTCCTAAGTCAATAGATAAGATTACCATCATTTTCAAAAATGGAAGGTTACTCTAAATAAATATCTTTAGTGAGATCATCATGCATAAAAATACTTTTGACATCCATATAATGTACATCCATGGGGGGTTCACAAAATAGGCAATATTATAGCACGTGAGTTCATATTAAGGGATTTAGTACTCCACAATATGGAAGCAATACAGTGCCTAACATATAAGGGTCAAGGGGTATTTGTAAAATATTAAAATCATGTATATATTAGGGGGATATAATTATGTATCTAATAGGTTGCATATTGTATTGTGGGGTTCAATTAGGTACTCTAAGTCTATGTTTGAGTAAGATTGATTTTATGTGAAGTCAGGTTAGTGTTTGAATAAGTATGATTTGTGTAAAGGTGGTGTGATTCGAATTGTGTTTGGAGTTAGAGTGGTGTTTGAATAGGTATGATTTGTGATTGAATGTGATGTGAAGTTGATTAGAATGATTATAAATGAAGTGGTCTTGTGTTTAGGGGTTCTTTTCCCAACTTGAAATATTTTCTCTTACTATGGTTTCATATTTGACCTTGCAACATTTTTAGGGGTTATAAGATTTGTGTCACCATAATGAGGGTAAAAATAAAAAGGGGTACTAAATTGACATGGAAAAAGTGGATACCTAGGATATCTAGTGAAAAGGGGGGTTTTTTAAATTGTAAAGGTGTATTGGAAGGGGGGTTCAACAATTGTTTTTTGGAGGAAATCCTTAATATGTAGTGAAATTAAGGATATTATTTACCATCCTATGAATGCACACTCTATTTCATATGTTGACAAATTGAGCCCCCCTACATGCATATCCCATCCAAAATGAGTAGCAAGTGAAATGATCATTAGAACATCATTCATATTTTCAACATGGGAAAAGGTTTTAGTGAAATTGATGCCTTTTCGCTGAGAAAATTCCCTCTCAACTAAGTAAACCTTATGTATTTAAATAGCACCTTTGTAATGTCTCCATTCAAATAATTTCATGGCAGGACAATTCGACCAATCCTACTAGTTCCCTAGGTTGTATGGATACATTTGGAATTTTAATAAGGGAGCTAATAAATGATGTTCATACATTAGAATGGAATAAATATTTAATAATGGAGATAATTAAATAAATACAAGAGAAAATTTAAGTGGAAATGGAGCATGGAGACACATGGATATTATGGGGCCCACACAAGCTAGAATTTATGTGCCACATGGCATCCTCCTCTTGCAATTTTGAATCCATGGGAAGCCTAATGTTCTTGGATGAGTTAGAAGGCTAATACACTTGGCCATATGCTTCACATGTCTAATTTTGAAGGAAATGTAACTTACATGGGAGAGGAAGAGTCAAATGGGAGCTTCTTGGACACTTGGGCTAGATTCCCTAACATCTATGACATCTATGACACAATGATGAATATGCTATGACATTTATGACATATTGTAGACCTGAAAGCTGAAATCCGACCATTGTGACATGTCAGGCCTAAATATAGCATCCAATAGGACCCTCATGTGAGTTGGGGAAGCTCAATGGGTCCCTACTCGAATTTGGGGAAGATGGAAGGCTAGGGAAGGGAGGACACATGGAAAATCTTGAGCACGCACCCTAATTCGAATTGGCTTGAGTTAGTGGATGGATTGGTAACCTTAGAAGACTAAGGATGTTTATAAAATATAGGGATCAACAAAGAGAATGGATTTTGATCATTTGAGAAATTTTCATTTGTGAAGAGAGAGAGCTAGTGGATGACTAGTTTCTTGCCTTAGCCAATTTCAAGGGTGAAAGATTCCCATCCAAGTTGGTGTTTGGAGAGGACATTCAGGTATTTCATGGATATTTAATGGAGTCTATATCTGCAGGTGTAACCTATAGATAATCTCGTGGTTTCTTCTAGTGTAGCACATTCTCTCAACCATTTCCAGTCTTTATTGCATATTCTTTCTCATGGAGGGATTGCGCTTTGGGTGAGCTATTGTACTATTTGGGAGAGATTCATATGGTCCATTTATGATTGTAATAATATTAATATAATATTTTATTCATCTTCAGAAAATCTCAGGTCGAAATACCAAATGTTTGTATGCAAAAACGATTATTAATGAGCAAACAATGACCATTTCCCCACTATATTGATGTATGTCATTGTAATGTTGATGATTTAGATTGTAAGAATGTATATATGATATATTTATGATTAATGGACTTCAATTGATTATTATTACAAGTTTCTTATCCAGTAATTAAGCATTTGAAGTCATCTTACTCAGTTTATTTGCATTTGGAGAAGATTTGGTGCCATTTCCCCAAGGGTCGAACTACTGATTTTGTAGCTTTTTGGGAGAGGGTTATAACAACATTTATAAAATGAATAATGATGCACATGAGACCCTAATAATTTACCTTAAACATCTTCTTCCTCTATTCATAAATTCGAGTGGGTTTGGGAGCATTTGGGAAGCCACTTTCAGTATTTATTATGGGGGAATTGGAACCCCAATTTGCTAGTGAAAACTCCTACCTTGGCTAGAATATTAAAGAAGTTTGAAGAAGTATTTGGAGGGTCATAAATAATTCCTAAACATCATATTCAAGTCTTAATATCATTCATATACCTTCTCAAAATATTTGGGAGCATTTGGGTCAATTTGGAGACCTAGACATCAAAACTAGTCAAAGGTCAAAATAGGGAAAAAAGTGAAAATTGGTAATTTTAATAAAATTTCCAAAAAGGGACATTACAACCTTCATATGTAAATTTCGTCTTACAAACACATCAACACTTCAACACATTATTTCATTGTGGTTGAAGAACTAGATCTCATGTTTCAACCTTCATCTACGATGAATACTCATTAACCATGCAAGTCTTCTATTCAGTTCAACCATCCGAATCTGCATATGTATTTGGATTACATCCCTCATAAAACATGCACCATTTGAGAAACATTATCATACAATTTTCTACTTCAAGTCTTTCTTGAGTCATTGATATCTTGTGCATGGCTCCAACAAATTCAATTGTCTTAGTCACCATTTTGGGAAGACAAATCCATTTTTTCAAATATGATCCCATACTAATATCACCATTATTGTACTAAATAGGGGTTCCAATATTTGTGGTTAAATTTACTTTGGAAGGTCAAGTAAAATTCAGTTCGAGTAAAGAAGTCAATTGTACAATCAACAACCCTATCTAGTAGTTAGTCAATCTAAAAAACTGTAGAATTTTCAAAGGATCACTACCAGATAAGTTAGAAGAGAAGTTAAATATATTGATACCTAATGTCTTCTCATCAAATACAACATCTCTCCTATAGATAATCTCATATTTGGAAGGGTCAAACAAGTTGTCTACCTTTGACTCTTCAAAGTAGCCCATGATGATCAAGCATGACTCTTCACATCCAGTTTCATCCTTTTGTCATCTGTAATGTGATCCCATGCTATGCCTCCAAATTTTCTAAGATGTTTTATTAAGGGTTTTTTTCCTCTATATTTCTCGATCAGTGTCACATCTCATACAACTTTGGTCAGAAATAGATTCAACAAATAGTTTGAGTAATAGGCATCTTCCACCCAAAACCTAGTCAATGGACCTTTGGCCTAAAGTAAACAACTTGTCATTTCTCCCGTAGTCCATTCTTCCTTTATGCAATGTCATTATATTAAGGCATGTAAGGTACAAATATTTTTCAAGAGATACCATTATTTTATAAGTAGCTTTTAAAGTTCTTTCCTACATATTCTCCTCAATGGCCTAATCTTAAAAATCTCATAAGTCAACTACATTGTTTTTTAGTTAATACCTCAAATTCCTTGAAGTTTACAAAGACATGAATCTTATTCTTCAAGAAAATACCTAATTATATTTTATAAAAGTCATCGATGAAATACAAAACATACCTTGCATCATCTAGTAATGTTTTTTTCAAGGAATATAAATCACTATGGACAAGTTTTGATTGAGTCTTTGCTCTCCATTCCTTAATCCCTATTTCAAAAGTCCCCTAGTGAAGCTCTCTAAGAATACAACCTTCACATATTTCATCAAGGGAACAAACTTAGGTAGTTTAGTAAGCATGTTATATTTTATAATCAAATTCAAAATTCATAAATTCAAATTTTCAAGTCATTCATGCCAAATTGTGTTCCAGTCATTGGTTTAAGATACAGTGTATTCAGCCCTAGATCTTTCTTGGAAAAGTCATGGAATTTATTTAGTTTGTCCTTAGGGTCAAGTCAAGAAATCCCTTGATGAAAACAACAATGGTTTATGCATATCCTTCACAACAAATTGATCTTGCCAAAATTCTATCTTCTTTCCAGTCAAATTTAGTTGGGGTATAAACAACAAATTGGCACTCAAACTAGATACATGATACAAACCACTAACCTCGTCGTTTTGACATTCAATCTTCTCATAACTAAAACTAGGGACTACCTAATTATATACTACAAATATTATTTTCTTTTGTAGTTTCACTCAATGAATAAAATAAAGAAGCATTTTTAACTTGGCATATGATAGATGTAACTAGAGTCGACCATCCATTTACCGTGATAAGTGTAAACATACAAAGGCGTAAGAATCACCAATAAAAAAATGTATAGTTATATACTTTACCTTCTAAAGTTCAGTGCTATAAGTTGGTATATATTCCATTCGATACATCTCCTTAAATATTCTTCACTTTCTCCAAGTTCCTTAGTTTTATGCTAGCAAGGGTTCTCCATATGTCCCAACTTCTTGGAATAATGTTAGTTTTCTTCTGTATACCTTTCTTAGTTAAATTTTGATTACCATGCTTCTTCTTTACATTACAGCTGACGATATCACATTCTTTTTCTAGAATGTGTTGTCACCTTTTCCCTTCAACAAATGGGTTTGTTGCTTGACCTCAAGTTCCCCTTCATCAAGAAATTTTTCATGTGCTATAATAAGAAAACCATAGAATGTGTCAAAGCAATAATTCTTACCATCATATTTCTTGAAATTCCAATTGGCATGGAATGCTAAACATAACATATCATAAGGTATCTTCATATTCATCAAGATTGGTTCTATGAGTTGAGCATCTTTCTTTGGAAAATCCTTTCCATTTTCAACCAATTTCAACTGAAGTTATTTCACACGGGACAAGCTATCTTCAATTATTTCAAAGGATGGAGGATCTAGAGATATCAACTCTTTCCCAATTTGCATGAATTGATTTTCATCAGTTTTAAATCAAACAAAGTGTTTAGCTTCTTCAAGACAACATTAAGAGAGTTGATCATGCGTGTATGAAAGTGAATATCCTTATGGATACATGTTAAAGTATGGCTCCTACAACTTCATGCATTTTCCCTTCAATGATAGATTTATGCTACTCATCCTTCACATCTAGAACCACATCCATTGTAAACTGCCAAAGTGCTTTACTCTATAAAGTATGTTTATATCTTGTATGAATATTCCATAGTTGTGGCCATTCAAGACCATATGTTCATACTTACAACACATGATGTTGATCTATAAGTTTAATCCAAATTCAGTTTGTTGGTTGAAACCCTAAGAATCTACTAGATAGGTCTAACTTGTTAGGAGTGCGTACAACTTACATCTCCAAAAAGGCTTGTAGGAAACATAGTATATTTGAAACCAATAGCTCTATATCATTTTAGAGAATTAGGGAATTAGTTAGATCAAAGAGATAGGTATTCCAAGAAGAGGTAGTGTCTAAAGGCACCATTATAGGACTTAACCACAAGTGAGCATATCTCAACATACATAAAAATGTAAAAATAGATTATTTTTTCTACACAACATATATCACACATTCATTATGTTCATAGATCGACCCCAAAGATCATCTTCTATAGAATTGAGGTGTAACCA
Source organism: Pseudotsuga menziesii (assembly GCA_001517045.1). NCBI lineage: Eukaryota > Viridiplantae > Streptophyta > Pinopsida > Pinales > Pinaceae > Pseudotsuga > Pseudotsuga menziesii. The sequence goes on along the minus strand of LPNX010984141.1, from coordinate 377,216 downwards.
ACTCCATGGAATTGAGGAAAATGGGGTCCACTTAGATTGGTGAGGGTGCATAATGAGCTCCTTTAATTCTACCTTATTTTGTGCACCAAATGATATCTTTAGTCTAGTTACCATATTAGTCAAATGCATAATCGACCACTCAGTCAACTCTACTAATCGAATGTCGAATATCAACTAACTATCTGGAAAATAGACAAAGTTGTGAAAAACCTTCTTCTCCTACTTTTCCAACACATGGGTATCAGTGTCTTGGACAAATTTTCACTAAACATGGGTGCCATAAAATATAACTTTATCTTTTATGCACAATACTATGTACAATAAAAATATATGTATAAACTATATTTGAAATACATGAACGTTCAATAATACCGTGTTAGAATGATAATACCCACTTTGTATCTATGTGTGTGGAGTAAATATGCAATTCTTGACTAAGTCTATCACTTGTAATATTGTGCTCAGGTCAAATACCTCACAAATTGTCTAAATTGGGAAGCCTTCCACTTAGACTAGTTAGAGTGTTTGATATATTTATAAATCTTATTTTGAAACTTCCGCATGAATTCTGAAATGGAAATAATGCCCCTCCCCATCAAACATTTTAAATGTCACACCCAAAAAAGAAGATGAATTCATAGTAGAATACTCATACATCTTCCATCCAATCATGATGTCTGAAAAACAAGGGTGTGCAAAATACATAAAAAAAAAATCATGTCATTTTCTTTTACCTACACATCTTTTATTGAAAAAACATATATGGGATGCCTTATGCATAATATTGCCAAAATAAAATCACATATTGTGGTACAAGGAGGGTCACCTTACTAATTATTTTTGCATAAATCTACAAATGTGTCAGATAATAACTAGAATTCAAGACAGTGCTCACAAAAACAAGTGCCACAAATTATCTTGAGCCAAATATATACAATAGTTTCATTTTATCACAGATATTAATGGTGATATTGACATTATGATTGCTTTCCTGAAGTTCCTGGAATAATATGACTCACATCATCTCCATAACATGCTTACAATGCTCATATACACACCTCTTGATAAGTGCCACTATAGAAAATGCTTATGATTTGGTACACCACAATAATGGGTTTCCCAAAACTCTACCACCTTCTCTCTAATGATTTCTAGAAGTCTACCATCTTAGGGGACACTGATCTTCATTGTTTTCATCTATACATGACCCACAATGTAGTATCTCTCTGCAATGATTTTCTTGAAACATGTAACAATTTTAACATCATTGTCACCATTTGACTTCTTGAAGTTTCCATTGTAATAATATCAATTGTGATATTTGATTTTCTTGATTTTCTAAAGTATGGTCTAATACTTCTGTTACATTTTCCAATACATTCTTGTACCTTTGCTTGTTTAGCCTCTTGAAAACCCAACAACTTTGTTATATGTTTAATTTTTTATGTGTTATTAATCCATGTAAAATTTAAGTCTATGTAATCACTAACTTATGCTAAAAAACAATTTTATTGTGTTAATATCATGTTCTCTAATTGTTTAACAAAGGCTTAATTGTTTAATAAAGACTTGAGTCCCCAAATTCGTTTATTTTATTTGCATCTAAATTTTTTAACATGTTTGAACACCTTTGAAAAACCACTATAATCCAATTATTCTTTAAACTCAAGAGGAGACAAGGTCCTAGGATGACTAAATAGATTCTATCTCTACATAGACCCATCAATTTTGTGTATGTGTTTTTTTTTTGACCAAAACATAGGAGTAGATTATAATGGAGGCGGTAAAACAGCTACCGGTAAAACAGCTACCGCATGCTTTGACATACAGATAGTCCAAGATTTAGTGTTAGACTGGTTTCTAGAATCCAATGCTTCTCAACGGCATGATAATGGTAGCAAATAGCTTCAAGAAGACCTATACAGATATTACACAGAGGACGCAGCCTCGCCTGAGCATCTTTAAATATAAAGCATCTGTGATGAATACCATATTGGTAAGAATCATTTGTCCATCTTTGCCAGCAGCTTGATGACTGCCTTCTCCAGTGAGTTGAGATGGCTCCTGATATCCCCCTGGGAGTAAGCCACGTCTTTGAGGCTAGATTGAACATCTTCTTTGAGTTCTTCCAGATTTCCTAATGATGCTGATGGTTCTTCTCGCATCTTCCTGAAGTTTTCATTATTAAGAACCCAGCTTTCCTCTCCAGCCTCGAAGGGCGAATGCAAGTTCTGGTCTTGCCTTTCTGATCTATCTCTGAGTCTACCCAACGCATTTTCCAACGAATCCAACAGCTCCTCAACTGTCTGTCCCGATTCTAGGGAGGATCCTCCTAGTTCCAATGCCGATTCAGAGGTGGTAGATTAGAGGGAAGCAAGAGCAATCGCCTGGGAAACGCCCATGAGGAGGCACTCCACCACCGGTTCGAAACAGAGTCTTTTGAAGGGCAGATGAAAGGGATGCTAGTGATCACGAGAGCTAAAAAGCTGGCCGAGCAGGAAGGTAAATCATGGTGTTCATGAGGAGAGAGGGGATTGTGTAGAGATCTGCTGGCAGAGACTGCAGGGAGGAGATAAATGGTAAACTGTGGGGATTTCAGAGGAACACTGCTCGACAAATAATAGCGAGCGATGGAGATCATGAGCCTGAACTGTTCAGGGGATATCATTATGACTTTCAAGTCCATTCACTTCTAAGATTCCTCTACTCAAGAGGGTCCCTTTATTGGCTTCAGTATCTGCCAAATAATTCAGCCCACGGAGAATATGGTAGTATGTGATGGAATGGAAATTTTGGCTTAACTGCCGAATTTTTTTATAGATCAAGGCAAGCTTTAGCTGGGAGGGCAGATTCTGATTTATAAGGGCTTGGATTAGCATCCTTGAGTCGCCGAAGACCGCTAGAGAAGTAATCCCTTTGGAGCAGGCTATCCTTAGCCCTTGCAGGAGACCGCAGAATTCAGCTATGTTGTTGGATTCAATGCCTAAACCCCAAGCATAGCTGCCCATCACAGTTCTAGATGCTGAGATTAACACTCCTCCCCCACCAGCACGCCCTGGATTTCTCTTTGAGGCTCCATCGAAAAAAAGACAAACCTCATTTAGAGAAGCTCTCCAGCTGATGAAGGCAGGTTCCTCAAGTCGAATTTCCCACTTAACAGTGCTAGAGTGACCAGGCAGGGACCTGCTCTGATGATTTGGGAAAATCTTTTTTAACCACTGTGTTTCCTCCGGGAGAAGTTGAGAATTATCTTTCAGAGCAGAGTTGTGATCGATAGCTTCCCCTAGGATAGCCCTTGCTTGATTGACGACTTTGGAGAAGTGGCTTTCTTTATCCCTGAATATTTGGTTGTTTCTCTCAAGCCAGATCTTCCAGAGGATGGCTTTAGGAGCCCAACTCCAGGCAGTTTGAAGCAATTTTTTCTTGGAAAGCTGGAACGGGGAGAGCTTCATCCATTCAGATAGCAGGCCATGGATAGTGCCTGGAAGGGTGATACTAGAATTCATGATTAAAGTTTCTTTCCAAACTTCTTTGGAGAAAGGACATCCCAGCAAGAGGTGATCGAAAGTCTCTTCTTCTTTTTTGCATAGAGGACAGCGAGAGGGGCCTTCCATGCCCCTTTTCTTCATATTTTCGCCTGAGAGAATACTTCTATGGGCTAGCGTCCATCAGAAAAAGTCAATTTTTGGGATGAAGGTTCTTGACCAGAGAAAATTCCAGACGGCAGGATTCAGGGCAACATAGGGGATAGCTTGGATGTTCTCATATCCTTCTGAAGCTGAGTAATTTCCTGTGTTGCTGCCCCACCCACGTCTATCTCTAGCCCCTTCTCTAAGAGGGGATTTGCCTTAAAGGAGGGCTGTAAGAATATTTGCTTCTGCTTCTAATTCCGGGGGCAGATCACCCAGATCCCATCCTTTCCAGTTGTTGTCTTCCCAGTCTAATAGGTCCCACAACGTAGTGGCTCCTTTATCCAGCAACCAGCTTTTGATGTTTCCCACTTCCTGGCATTGCCCTAAAGGGGTATCTCCCAGGATGGAGTCCTCCCACACTCTAATTGTTTTCCCATTTCCTGGGATCCAGTAGAGCTTCTTTTTGAAGGGTGCCAGAGCTTTAATACATAATTTGAAAACCGGAGAGCCATTTCTATGCTGAGGAAAAGCATCGAGGCACCTTTTCCTTGATCCTGGAAAGTATTTTTTGTGAAGAAATTGCTTGCTCCAGCAATCTTTTCCTGTGATCAGTTGCCATAGCAGCTTTGCTCCTAAAGCCAGATTTTGAGAGGCTAAACTCCTAACATGTAGCCCTCCTTCAGTACGCGGTTTTTGGATCTTTTCCCAGTTGACTAGGTGGAGTTTCTTCTCATTTCCTTTCCCACCTTCCCAAATAAATTTTCTGAATAAGCTTTCTATCTTGCGGAGAACCGAGCTTGGAGCGAGCAAGATTGAAGATTGATATATTGGCATGCTGTTCAGGACAGATTTTAGAAGGATCAACTTCCCTGCAGGATTAAGCCAATTGGCGCTCCATCTTTGAACTTTGCCTTTGATTTTATCTAGGACAGGCTCCCAATTTGCTGAGTTGGAATTGGGTTTGCTGATGGGGATTCCTAGGTACGTGAAGCCATCCCAATCCAGAGTGCTTTCCATTCTAAGCAATCTGGCAATATCCCTTAACTCTCTGGCAGAGCAGTTCCAGCTTAAGATTTTGCTTCTATGGAAGTTTATTTTGCTGCCAGACACCTCTTTATAAAGGACCAGTTCTTGTTTAAAGTGTTCAGCAGAGTGAATGGTTGCCCCACCTAGCAACAAGGTGTCGTTTGCAAATTGAGCGTGGTTTATATCTCAGACATTATTCGCCATTCTTAACCCAGGCAGCGTGTGGATTTCTTAACAAAATTTTAGCTGGAAGTTAAGCACTGAAGCTTTGATAGCATAGAGGAGAGGGGACAGTGGGAAGCCTTGCCTGAGCCCTCTAGAAGCTTGTACATCATCCGTTGACCAAAGGGGCTATCCAAGGGTCACACACACAGCCTTTGACCCAACTTATAAAAGCAGGGGAGAAGCCAAATTTTGACATCATTGCAAACAGGAAGTCATGTCTAACATGGTCAAAAGCATTAGCTAAATCAAGTTTTGATGATCATACCTTTCTCGTTTCGCTTACAGCTTGAGTGAATGGCTTCTTGGACAAGGATGATGTTGTCGAGAATTTTTCTTCCTTTGATGAAGCCGCCTTGATTTTCAGGGATAATCCGAGGAAGGATTCTTTTAAGTCTGGTGGCTATGATCTTGGTAATAAGCTTGTACCCGGTGTTGCATAAAGAAATCGGCCTGAAGCGGTTGAAGCTGGAAGCGTCTTTTTCTTTCGGGATCAGTGCAAGGAAGGAGGAATTGGTGCTTCCTCCTATCTTGTTGATCACTTGAAAATACCTGACCATTTTAAGGAGATCTATCTTTATAATTGACCAGCAGCAAGTGAAGAATCTGGCTATGAAGCCATCAGGGCCAGGGGCGCTGTCTGGCTTCATAGCCTCTAAAGCTTTTTTAAGCTCATTCATGGTGACTGAGGCAGTGAGAAGGGTATTTTCATCAGGTTTGATCAGAGGAGGGATGAGATCAAAAGGATTGGACATGATATCAAGAGGATCCTCAACCGGGGCCGTGAATAAATATTTAAACGTGGACACAGCAGCTTTCTTTATGTCCTCAAAATCTTTAAGCACAACACCTTGGAAATTGATTTCAGAGACAACTTTATAATTCTTCCAAGCCTCGGCCTCCTTATGGAAATAATTGGTGTTTTTATCCCCACTCTGAAGCCAAAGAGTTCTGGACTTTTGCCTCCAATACTCCTCTTCTAATCTGCAGGCAGAGAAATAATCTTTCCGGAGAGCCCACTCCTTTTGCAGAAGATTTTTCGACAAAGGAGATGCTTCCATCTGTAATTGATGGTCTTCCAGGGAAGATTGAGCTTTTTTCCTTCTATAAATGGGGGAGGTGATGAGCTTTGCCTAGGCTTTCAGGTCGTGCTTAAGCCTTTTTATTTTCCCTTCCCAGATGAAGGAAGGCGACCCTCTTAAATGGGTATTCCAGGAATCAGAAACAACTTGCAAGAAGTCCTCTTGTTGGATCCAAAGAGGGCTGAAACGGAAAGGAATTGGGCCAAGGTCTTGATCTAGGGCAAGGTCCAGCAGAATGGGCTTATGATCAGAGGTACAGCTGGGCAAGATTTTAGATGAGGCTAAGAGGCCAAAGGAGAGGAAGGAGGACTGAACAAGGAATCTATCTAGCCGAGCAGCTATATGACCAGGTCCAACCCTTTTATTAGTCCAGGTAAACTTCCCTTTGACAGGCTTTATATCGATAAGGTCCCAGCCAAGGATAATGTCTTCGACCCATTCCCTTGCTGGATCCCTAATAGGAGTTCCCCCTTTTTTTTCATTGGCAGCAAGGGTAATGTTCAGATCTCCTGCTACAATGATGTTATAAGGCTGCTTCAAGTTGAGATACGATTCTAGGCTATTCCAACAATATTTTTTTCTGCATGCAGGATAGGAACATAAAGGTTGAAAAGACTTACAGTTCGGCTGAAGATTTTGTGGGTTAGTTTTGTGAAAACCCAATGCATGGTGCGTTCTTCAGCTTCTAGGTCATAGAGGGATGTATCCCAAAAGGTGGCTATACCTCCGGAGGCCCCTCTAGAGTTGTTGGCGATGCCTGGCCCTTTTTTCCAAAACGATTTCCCAGCTTGGAGGAGAGAGGCTTCCTCCAGCTTCGTCTCCTGGACTAGCAGAATCTCAGGCTTATAAATTCGGACTAGATCTTTCAGAGCTTCTTCTTTTAAGGCAGATCCTAAGCCTCTGCAATTTCAGGAGATGTGCTGCATTAATTACTATTGGAGGAGGGGTTGGCCCCTTTTGAGGCCGAGGCCGGTCCTTTCTTAGATCTGGTGTTCAACATTCCTTTAAGGGTTTTTGTGAACCTTTGAGCACAGACAGATATGTTGCTTCCTCCCTTTTCTTCTTTGTGGATTTCCTTCCTCTTGAGTTTTTAAAAGGAACGGAATGCAGGTTGCTTGAAGAATCACCTTCATCCGTATCCTCTCCTTGGTCTGTTTCAAGGAGAAGTGGTTCCTCATTTGTGCCTCTGGAGGGCTCGGGATGGTAAGCCACCTTCAAATTGCCTGGATCAGAAAAGGGTATTTCCCCAGGTTCCAACGTTGTCGCCTGGGATTCTACCTCTCTATTGCCAGATTGTTTTTCGGGTGGAATCTCTTCCACGCTTATTGATGTTGGTTCTTTCCCAGTTGGGGTGCTATCCTTCTGTGGATCCTTTGCATTCTAGACCACCACTGGCGTCTCTTTTGTGGCTTCTTAGGGAGATCTGTTTGAGCTTGACGGAGTATTGTTTTTCTGCATGTCCTCTGTGGTGTTTTTTTCTTAGGCTTTGGAGGTCGCCTTACCTTTCTTGACTTTTTGTCAACCGTCTCCCTCTTTTGGGGCTTGCATTTTGGGGCAGTTTCTCTGGAAATGGCCGTGCTCCTGGCAAAGACGACACTTAAATGGCAGTTGTTCATAATCAAGCTTTTGAAAGTGATGCCATTCTTCTACTTTTAACTTAACTGCTTCAGGGAGCCTTGCTTCAAGGTCAACCTCTACACAAATCCTGGCACAAGTGTACTGTCCTTTGTTCTCAGCTTTATCGATATATCTCCCGAGCACATTCCCAACTTTTTCTAGGGCTTGTATATTCCAGCAATGTACCGGAAGGTTTGGGAGCCTGACCCACACTGGAACTTCCTTAGGGACATCAACTTTGGGATTGAAATCCAACATCCATCTGTTAAGATAAAGGCCTTGGGTTCCCATGAAGTACGGGCCGCTTCTGAAAATAAGATCCCGGTCCTCTTTGGTTATGAATTCAAAGATGAAGAACCCTCGTCCGACCAGGTAGCACGTGACACTGTCCTTTATCAGAGGCCTCCAGTTCCTCTGGATCCAGTTGTCTATTGATTTTGCCGAAGGCTAGAGCCCCATGAATTGGCCAATCAGTCCTCTCTTGGCCAAAGCCAGAGCAACCTTGATGGGCTGCTCTGCAGGGAGGTCAATTTCAGGAATGGCTTCCAGTTTCTTGATGAACTTCGGGATGGCAGGTGCCACCAGCTTCATTCCCGACGACGATAATAACCTGCGAAAAGCTTCTACATCAGAGGGGGACGCAGAGGGAGGGGGAAGCCCTCCCCCAGGCGCAGCCATGAGGCGGCCTGACATCTCTAAAATGAGTAGAGAACCCTAAGGGCGGTGCGGTAGGGGGCAGCGCGGCAGCAGCTCGCTCGATCTCTTCGTGTCTAAATATTAAAAAACCCTGCTTTCAATGAGAGTTGAAAGCATGACCTCCCGCTTACTTAACGGGTTCTCTAACCAACTGAGCTATGAAAGCAGTACTTCAATTTTGTGTATGTGTTATGCATAAAACATGTGTTAAAATGAAAAAAAAAAGTTAAGTAAATTATTAACAAGAATATAAATCAAAATTATGGGTGTAATATGCATTTGGGAAACTTGGTTAAAAATCATTCATATTGCCTTAATTGGATGCCTTGAACTTTAGTTTAAGAAACCATTCATCAAGGTTCTTTAAAATTCTACGAGAATGATCTATTGACTATAATGCTTTATCAAGGTGAAATATTTTCTAGAACTGCAAGTTCCAAAGGGTGAAACCCCTTCTTCTCTTCCATCTTGAGGGGTATCACTTCCACTCTTTTGGTTTTATATTATATTTTTAATTTGATTTTTCTTTAAACTTATATTTAATTTTTTCACAATTAAAAGGTGTCTAGAGAAAAATTAGCATCATACAAATCACACAAATGTAAATTTCTAAAAAAATATGTAGGATAAAGTATATGTTTTCTCTTCAAAAAGGTATTCCTATTTTTATAGTGTTTGTAACAAGATGATCAAAATTGTTGGCAAAATCTAAATTTGAAACTTTTGATACATAAATGGATTCAACACCCTCAAATATCCCTATGCCACTGAGAGTATACAATTTAAACAACTAATATATGTGACTCTAATAATTTTTTAAAGATTTCCAAACAAAACAAACAAAAATTTATTTAAAAATAAATAAATAAAAACATATAATATTTAGATTACTTCTATATACACATAAAAATAGTCGATGAAAACAAAATAAAATAGTAAAAATAAACATATAGTTATATCAATTTAATTAATATTTTATGAAAAAATATTATTAAACTTTATAGTTTATACTAACCAATATATTAAAGTTAGATTTGGATTTGGATAAGAAAGATATTTATAATACTATATTATAATATATATATATATATATATATATATTGGTAACCTAATTTTAGTACATGAACATAAAATAATAATATTTTTTAACATACTTTTTTCAATTTTAATAAACAATTATAATTCTGGTAACCTAATTTATGGAGGGACATGGGCAAAGTCCACACTATTCGTAGCTCTTAACAAACTATCCTTACTTTATATTATCCCATGTGAACGATAAATTTATGTTGACTAAATCACACATTTGAGATGAAATAAAATATTAATATTTTATTTTTTAAATTATCCCATGTGAAGATAGATTGACATAGAGTGGCTATGTTGACTAAGTCACACATTTAAATGAAATAAAATATTAATATTTCATGTTTTAAATTATCCTTTGTGAAGATAAATTGACCGAGAGTGGTCATTGTTCAAGGTTCAAAGGAAATGAATTATAAATTTAAGATAAATGCACAAGCATTTAAATGAAATACTCCATGATTAAATAATTTTATAATATGTATAAATTTCTAGCTATTAATTTTAATATTTAAACTTATAATTATCTATAAGTATTTTTTATTAAGCTTAACAAAATCAATCTGAAGAGAGTAGAATAGAGTCATGTGACTTGGTACCCAAAATCATCATGAATGGTTTTAAATTTTTATTGTTATTATAAAAAATATATAAAAATAAATATTAAATAAGGATTTAGTTAGTAATAGTTGTGATATTATTAGTTGATAATTGAGTTACAATAAGTCTTGTTATATTTTAAAAATATAAAATTATAAAATACAAAAGATTATATTAAAATGGTCCCCAAATCCATGTTCATATTAGAGGTTATAGATCAGGAGCATGTCCATAAACAAAGCATTATGGGAAACCTAATGATGTTCATTTTCATGAACTTTGGTAGTGACATAAAAGATGAAGGTTTTGTTTCCACTTTAGTATTCTTCATGTTGACATAGGGCCTCTTAGATCTCTCTTTGACATTTAAAGTCTCTTTGACATTTAAAGTGGTTCCCATGACAATCCACTTCCTAAATAATCCAATAACAATGTAAATGTAGGTTACTCAAATGATACAAAAACCCAAAAGAGTGTTTTTTTTGCTAAAAAAGAAGAGGAATTTCTTGAAGAAGAAAAAATGAAAGTCTTGTTAAGAACTCGGGTTTCCCCGATTGCCAAAGAGAACCTAGATACAAACCATGAGATGCTATCATTAATGAGTAAACCAAAGCAATAACTTATATATATTCCATGTTACTATAATTGAAGAGAACAAACAATAATTTGCAAATTGACTAACTATGAACATAGGATTGAAACACACAAGTTGAAACCCAAATTCTCACTTGACATATAGAAATGTCCCATATGAAAGAATGTTGATTGAAATTCCCCAAGTTGTTACCAATTCCAAATAAAAATCAAGGTAACATAGATAAGTAATAGTATTCTAAGAAGAATGCTTATTTGATAAGTTGGTTGATTCAACCTTAGGTCTGAAAAGCCAAGGCCTCCTCATTCCACCAGAATTTGGGAGACCTGTGTTCCAAAAACTTCAAATAATGCCACAATCCCTCACAAATTGAGTTTCTTAAAACTTAACTTGAAACCTTGTCATGATTCATAGAGTGAGTTATGATGAACTTGTCTACAATAGTTAAAAATATATAATGAAAAATGGATTTGGAACCTTGTCATGATTCATAGAGTGAGTTATGATGAACTTGTCTACAATAGTTAAAAATATATAATGAAAAATGGATTTGAAACCTTTGTCATGATTCATAGAGTGAGTTATGATGAACTTGTCTACAATAGTTAAAAATATATAATGAAAAATGGATTTGAAACCTTTGTCATGATTCATAGAGTGAGTTATGATGAACTTGTCTACAATAGTTAAAAATATATTATATGATGAAAGATGGATTTAATTAAGGCATAAGTCTTTGCCTACTTGTTTGTAGATGTACTTAATCCAGTTCATAGTTCAGTTTTTGAGATTTTTTCTAAAATCATAAATGATTCCCTGGGCCTATCATTTTTAACAATACCTTATTTTCAAATATTATGTTTTAAAAATAGTAATGATCTTATTATCTAAATGAATTTTAAGCCTTTGACAAGATCACACATAATACTTTAAGATCAGAGTTAAAATATATCACTTTATATATAACAAGCAGTTAAGAAATAGTTAACAAACAAGGAGTGGCATTTAATTTAGCAGTTAAGAAATAGTTAACAAACAAGGAGTGGCATTTAATTTATATAATTGATGAAAACATAGATAGCAAATAGATTGTGGCATTTAATTTATAGATAGAGGTAATATTAACTCAGCCACAAGTAATGTGGCTTTGTGGATAGGTACAACCAACCACTTAGTTTTGTGAAGATAGTTGGTTGTTAAATAAAGGTTAAAATATATAATTTTATATCCATTATTCATATCACATTGTTAGAGTTAATACAACACAAAACAATTATTATTTCATTAAAAAAAAACAACTGATATGAAAAAACAAAAACAAATTGTTAAGGGTTCTTTAACCACCTTTAACTGAAGCTTATTTAAATCTTAATCAATATGCATTTAAGCATAACAAAATACGCAGAACCATGAAATGAATCTTTATACTAAGCTTGTTACACTTGGGTTAATCTTGTTACACTTGAGTTAATCTTGTTGATCGTCCAAAATCTAAAATAATATCTAAATACCTACCAACATAACGAAACACAATAATTTCGTGGAAATGATGGAAAATGCTTCAACCTCCCGAGCATATGAAGATAGCCGAGGAATTCTTGTTCATGCTCCTGCATGGTATGGCACCGATGAACAAATCCTCTAAAGATGTCATTGGTTGGGGCAAAAACGACAATTACACGGTCAAGGAAGGATTTAAGTTGTTGACCTCAGATTCAATAACAACATCCGAAAGCATGTGGAAAAAGGTTTGGCAATTGAGTTGCATCCCCAAAGTTAACTGCTTCATCTGGCTACTAATGCACAACAAATTTCTCACAGCAGAAAACCTTAGGAAAAGAGGAATTGAAGGCCCATCTAGATGTGCTCTATGCAATTCTGAGTCGGAGATGACATTACACATCTTCCTCCGATGCAACGTATTTGTGTAAGCCTGGAAGTCCATTCTATTTCCATTAGGCACTCTCTTCAGGCCTCCAGATTCTCTCAGTCAGCTCTTAACTAACTAGAACAATAAATTCCCAGGCACACTCAAAATGAAACCCATCCTCAAGCGACTATGGAACACTATCCCCAAAAACTTATGTTGGTAGATATGGTTGGCCAGAAATAAAGCAATCTTTAAAGGAGAGAAAGTAGTTCCAAATCGAATAGTCTCCAAAACAGTTGGCATTATATCAGAAAAGCTAGGCACAAAAGGGATCAGTTATCCAGACTCAGAACATTTATCTGCCCCAGTCTCCAAATGGTGCAACACCTTTCTTAAGAGGAGCTCCCCTCAGTCCAACTCTTCTTTCTATCGGTCTAAACTTCCCGCCAACACCCTTCTTTGGGAGATAAATATAACTCTCGATGAATTTTTGAAATGGCTTCAAGAACAAAACTCTTATGCCCTATTCTTTGATGGTGCCTCAAAAGGAAATCATGGGGAGGCAGGTGCAGGGAGGATCTTACTCAATCCCGAAGGACAAATGACAAAAAACTTTGCTTGGGGGATGGGCCACAAGACGAACAATGAGGCTGAGTGGATGGCGCTTATGCAGGGTCTAGAATTCTTAGACACAATAGCCAACTCCAGGCTGTTAGTCTTTGGGGATTCACGTCATGTCATCCTCAAAATAATCACCGATTACTCTCCAGGTTCCGTCAACTGCATAAGGCTATACGACAAAATTACTCTCCTCCTCCTGGGCAGAATTGAATTCTTCCACATTCTAAGAGAAAATAATGCACAAGCGGATACTTTGGCTAACCTAGGAGCCTCCCTCCCTCAAGGTCATATTTCAATAAAAAATGTCGACTCCGGTACTAAACCTATCCCCTAATTGCATTGCTTACTCCCTCTCTCTTAATGAATATCCATAACCTAAAGCTCCCTTCCGTTATGTTCATGAACCTAGGTGGTAGCCCCTTTGCTTTCCATAGTGACAAGTGGTCTCCATTCCCTCTCCAAACTCCCACGCATCCTCTCGCTTTTAATACCACCCTCTCCAGGCTTAATTTCTCGAGCAGTTCGTACCCCCTAGCCCATCCCCCTCTACGTATGATGGCTTCCTCCAGAAGTAATATCTGCCCTCCCCCTCCCTTCGACAGTCCATTATTCATTGTGCCTGTTAGTTCCCCCTCCGCTGAAGAATATTTGTTTGCTACTTCTGAATTCGGAGAAGGGACTTTCCCTACTATCGCCCCCCCTCAGTAGGATAATTTACAGGTATTCTCTTGGGTGGATTCGCCTTCCCTTTTGCATAGACATGCTGAAATTGGGGGTTCTGCTCAGGCCAGTTTTCTGAAACTTCTTCACAATTTTCTCATCGTTCTCGGGAGTCCTCCTTTATTGTGCTCATCGAATCTCATTTCCACAGTGAACGCAGGTAGCTCCCTCAGGAAGTTCTCTTTAGAAGGTAATCATTTCATCCTGGGTTGTCATTTTTCTCGCTCGGGGGAAGCTAAGATAGGCATTTCGCTTCGCCACTTTAGAAAAGAACCGGATTCACTACAGCAAGCAGATTTCTTCTCAGCTCGAGCTTTTCCATCTTTCGATTTTGTTTTCAGCAATTTGTCCAGTTTTAATTTGGGTTGCAGTGACAGTCATGTTAAAGCCCAGCCACCTACTCTGGAAATGGACTGTGGAAGGAATAATGCAGGGCTCGCATACTTGAAGGTTAATATCCAACGCTTGTATGACATTGTGGCCATAGGAATTATGGACAACACAGAGACTACTAAGGGGGTTAAAAAACTTGTTGATGAGGTTAGCTATGTCTCATATCAGACCAACAATCATGATGCAAAGATTGATGACAACGAGATGAACCTAAAGGAAATCATGGGTAAAATAGACCGCATTCATGAGGACCTCCAGCTTTTGGTTTAGATGAATAAGGGAAGTTGAGTCCAAGAAAATCCAGGAGAAGCAGTCCAGATCATGGAGGAGGAATCTGTCACCCAGCCTGTGGGGCAACCACGCAATCCAAAATGATCCTCTTTTAGAAAATGTTTTTTTGCAGTTTACTTAATCATTAGTTTGTCGGCATTTACACTACGTCTATAATTATTCGAAATACTGGAACTCTCTTCGGCTTATTAAGGTCTTCTTTATGGCCTAGTTTTGTATTTATTTCCTCATAACTGCTAGAAAATAGAAAACACTCAATAGTTATGCACAACTTGTTTAATATATTCTCCTTTATAATTTCTATTAGAAATTAAAAAAAAACGAAACACAATAATTTCACCAAATTCAAAATCCATGCTACTCTTACTCATGCCTTTAAACCAAAACTACAAGGCAATACCTCAAACTGACATACAGCCGCCTCTTACCTTCGCACCATTATCCAATACACATGCACTTTATCCAATACATTCAGAGGTGCTCTCTGTGCAGATTCTTCCGAACTGAATCCAAATATGCCAGTAATTATCAACTAGTCAAGGGTCCAGCGAAGGACAGAATCGCCCGTCATCCATCGCTGATCATTTGAATCGTGTTTTTTTTAACAGGAGGGAAGAATTCATAGAGACCAGATACCTTGAATCCAATATGTCGTAGTTATTCAAGTCCATTCTCCTCATTTAGCCCGTTTAAATCTATGCATATATCCAACGCCGAGCCGATGTGAAATACAAATTGTAAGTATACAAAGCACTCTGCTGCCACTAACTCCAATAATGTCGGATTCAATCATTTTCAGCTGCGACAAAATGCTGAAAGCCTGTGTTCGATTATAAGCAGTACTGGGAAATTCACTTTAGACTTTCATGGCAGCATGACTGCGACACATGCATTTCTGGTCCCGGAACCCATACCGGATCGACACCGGGAAGTCGCTATACTTGCCTGAGCTTATCCATTTCTGGTCCCGGAACCCATACCGGATCGACACCGGGAAGTCGCTATACTTGCCTGAGATTATCCTGATTGCAGATTCCCTGCATCCAACGGGCAAGGAGCAGAGTCAACCGTTGACTATGCTCCTTGCCCCTTTGGATGCAGGGAATTTGTAATCGAGACAAAGATGGCTGCTAAACTTATTTAAGCGTGGGAGTTCTAACTTTTTTCGAGGCAAGTATCATGTGATAGATAGACAATAGATAGACATCTGGAAGCCGCTAAACTTATTTAAATGTGGGAGTTCTTACTTTTTCCGAGGCAAGTGTAGGAGGGTCGTTGGTAGTGATCAAATTTGAAGGGATTTGAAGGATATTTATATTTTGAGCCCTTTGGAGATGAAGGGAAATATAAATAATTGTATTTTAATTGACAAGTATAAATTAAGTGAACCTCTTCACCAAAAAAAATGCAAAAAACAAATATTGTTTGTTCAAATTTTTACAATTTTAAACAATCAAACACCCTTTAATATTTACATGAAAAATGATATATTTTCAATAAAACTTATTTTGAACCCATTAAGTTGTCATATGTGTATCATTAATTTTACAGTTCAGTAACATAACAACTATTCTATTGTATTTGAGTTGGAGCACACTTCATTATACAAAAAAAACTACTTAGACTATGCCATAACCATATTGGGCATCCATGTGCAATCCAAGCTTGAAAGTTGTAAGACTGATAAGGATTAGGTACCTTAAAAAAAATAATGCACAACTCCAAAAACATTAAAAAACAAATTCCTACATACCAAGCAAGTTAGCAAAGCTGGCATAGTTGGGGTCGAGGCATCAAATTTTTTTGTTCAACACTTGTCCTGAAAGCATACATGTATGGAATGAAGGGGCAATGGAATCAAGCCTAAGTCATTTGAATCCTTGCAACTCACTACATGTTTGAGTCTCAACAATCTGCCTTTTAAATTGAACCAAAATACCAAAAGAAGTTTATTAATGGCTAGATTTGAGAAAGTTCTAGGTGTGAGTAATTAAGGGTTCGAGGCTCTAAAATTTGTTGGGTTTCATACCAGTCCATGACTCAGTGAATCGACAGTCACGGGTAGGAATTTAAGCTATTTAATGAAAACAATTAATGTGTATAACTTCTATATCGAAACAGTTTTCCAAGCTGATGTAGGCCACTACCCTCTTTATTGTCTTACCAAAAGGCACAATAATGAGGAAGAAGACCTAAAATTATGGACTTCACCTTCAAAGATTGCCTTGCAATCACATTGGTAGGGAGTGATAAGAAGATCACAACAATCCAACGTGTCAAATCTCAGTTGTTAGTGTTAATTAAAGACTTATATGGTAAATTTAATATAAGACTTACTTATAATTGTCTCTTACTATTTGCGTCTTGACAGATTTAATATTTTATGGTTGTCTTTGCGGCTTTACCCAATTTGTATTATAAGGTGAGGATGTTCATACATAATAATCCTTAGTTATGACTATGAGATG
The DNA here is from genome assembly GCA_001517045.1 of Pseudotsuga menziesii. Classification (NCBI taxonomy): domain Eukaryota; kingdom Viridiplantae; phylum Streptophyta; class Pinopsida; order Pinales; family Pinaceae; genus Pseudotsuga; species Pseudotsuga menziesii. Next base: position 360,297 of record LPNX010984141.1, on the reverse strand, counting down.
AGGATTTAAAGAGAAGAGGATGTAAAGACAAGTAATTTTTACATATATTTTGGTGGCGCTGAGGACAAAAGTTGTCAGTAACCACAAATGTTTGGAATGACGAAGGGAGATTACATCATGATCATGCCACCCATCAAATTAAAGACTATTCTTGAGCCAACAATTTTTTTTTTAAATTTTAATAACCATTGTTTCTCCATATCGTGTGACCAATGACACCTCTCTATGGAAATGCATAAATCAACCTCTACACAGTTTGTGATCCTAGCTACATGCCATTATTTGTATTGGCATGACATCGAGTGGTGTTCATAGTTGTAGTGAGTCCATGATATTCATGCAAGGAATGAAGTCTTGTAGAGGAGGACTTATCAAACCAGCCTTTTGAATTTCATTTTGACGAAAAAGGAGTGGACCTTGGTAGCGAGGTTCAGAGAGGTAGTAGGCACACATTTTTGAGCTTGTTTTGGGCCTAGTAGTATACTAGTAGTTGTTCTTTTTTGTTATAGCCATAGTTATTGACACATTGCCACACTTTAGATTGCAGCCCCAAGGGACTCGTGAGTCAAAATCACATCTCGATTGCTAGTACCTCATAGTCATCAATGATTACCGGTCATGTTGCGAAACTAAGCAGTGAGTGCATGGCATGAGTGAGTGAGTGATTATAATTTATCATATTTCCAATATTTTGAATGATGAGTTGAACTTTATAGCATACAAATTTCAACATTAAGACAAATTTATATGGATGGGTAATTTCAAATGTTTCCCTTCTTTTGAAATGTTGATATAAATTATACCCTTCTTAATTGGAAGGGTAAAATTTAGATTTTTTTTTTTTTTTTGAAGGGCAATTTTAACTTTACACTTATGGAAAGGGTTAGAACACTTTGGAAGGGCTGGGAAGGGTTCAATTTTGAACGCTGGTCATCGAATGTTTCACATTTGTTTTTGGGAAAAACGAGAAATGCCATGGATAAATAAGTATCACCAAAAGCCAATAAATTCTACGCAGCCCAGTATTGATTTTAGCACCTCAACTTATCTCAATTGCTGATTCCTTCCATCCAACGGGCAAGGACCACTGTCAATAGTTGACTCTGCTCCTTGCCCGTTGGATGGATGGAATCAACAATCAGGATAAGGATGACCGCTTTTAGATATAGTTTTTTTTTTCACAAGTGAAAGTGTTGGGCCTAACTTACTTTTTGTTACTTTTGTGTCAAGGCCCTGCCATAATCAAACATAGATCTGCTGAGTTACATACTTCCGTCAGAATCGAACATAGATTTGTTGAAGTATGTTACCCCATTGAGACAAGTATAGCATATATAAATATATGGCGATCAATATGCAACTTGCATGAAGATCGATATCATCTAAACTTGTGACGTTTATGAAGATCAATATCGTCTAAACTTGCGACGTTTTTGACTTCTTGACTAGTCTTTGTGGAAATTCATGACTTTTTTTTAAAAGAAATTCAAAATTTGCATGATTAAAATTGTGATTTTAAATGTATAAATGAAGTTAATGTTATTTATTTAGTTATTGTTGGGCATTTTAAAAATTCTATGAAAGTTTTTAGGAAAAATACCAAAAAAAAGTGCCTTTAGATTAATTGGAGAATTAAATATGTTGACCCTGTATACCATTACACATACTTGTAGAATTAGATCATTTGGAGAATTAAATATGTTGACCATTACACATACTTGTAGAATTAGATCATTTGGAGAATTAAATATGTTGACCCTGTATACCATTACACATACTTGTAGAATTAAATATCCATCATTGTACCATTACACATACACTCATTGTAGCTTTAAGGAAAATGGTTTTATGGTTTTTTCTTTTGAATTGAGATTAATTTTTTTGGGGAGATTGTAATTTTAGTAATTTCAATAAGTCTCAATCTTTTTCGTAAACTAAATGTTGTGCTTTGAAATTGTTTAATAGTTGAAATACTCAATGAAAATTGTCATTTGAACACTTATGTCTTCGAAGATGTTGCCAAATCGTTGTGTTATCACACCATGTGGAGAGTATACTGCATCAAATTTTATGTACTGCTGGAAGTGTATGGATGTGGAGCAAAAGATCACGTTATTCAGAGTTTATGCCACAAGATTGTTGCATGGATCACAAAGGTAATCAAATAATTTTTGGAACATGAAGTAACAATAACAGTTTGGTGTGATAAAGGATAACAAGGACTATGATGAATTCACCAGAGGAGAAGAGGTTGGAACTACCTCAACATCACTAGTGATCACCATTAGCCTTAAAATAAAAGGACACATTCAAGCTCCCGAAACAATTATGAAGCCATAAATCATGAAAGAAAAGTGTTAGGTATGCAACTTCTCATCACTCTCTAAGATCTTGTAAAGAAATCAAAGATTATTGGACGGTCTTCAAATCAAAATATCGTCGTGTCATCATACCATGAGGCCATTCTGTGACCAAAACATTTGTTTTGAACTAAATTTTGGCTAGAAATCATAGCCTTTATGTATCAGTGGATATTTAATATTTAATTTGCTTGTGGCTCCAAACCTCCTTTAAAAACCTAATTAATATGTATATGGAAACCTAAACATGTCATGCGAACTGCACATTAGCTAGATGCTCAACTGTCACATGGAGGAGTTTATTAGGAGTTTGGAGGAGTTTATTAAGAGATTGAATGATTTTATTAGGAGTTAAGCTAAATTGATTAATAGTTTAAGTTTAGGTTTAATTATTTTCAAATATCACGAAAGGTTCTTAACTAAGTTGTTTTTTATTTTATTTTTAAATTATTAATTATGAATTTTAGACCACCGTTCATAAAATCAATATGGACAATACAACCAAATTAATATGGAAAATATACTTGTCTCTCTTTGTAGGTGAAAAAACATAAATAATAATCCACTCCAAAATTCTAAAATAAATACACATATGCACTTCATTAATCTTTCAGGAGAACACAACGATTGATTGTTGAGCTAATAAAACGCCTCTCTTCATGTTCATTAAGACCATTACGCACACAGACACCGAATTCAGAACCCAAAGCCAAAACTTACAAGATAATCTAATAAACCTAAAAACTTACAAGATAATCAATATAACATAGAAACTCTTGCAAAAAAACAACTGCTCCTATGATATTTTCTGAAGAAGAGGCATCAAGAAAGTCCAGAGGGGGACTCACATTTACCACAGTCGCCAACTTTTATGGAGGATCCATGACGTGAGGAGCCTGCGTGGAGTAAATCTGTCCGGAACTCGCTTCATACGGGCCAACGTTCTCATACGAGTATGCAGGCTCTGCATGCACAAGGTGGGGAACGGGCGCGGTGGCTCGACTGTACACAACCCTTGCATCGCCGGAGACGGGCCCGGATGGCGCCGGTGTATACGGGCCCTTGCACGGAACTGGGGGATGAATTTGACTGTGCTCTATGTAGGAGTCTGTGTGATCCAAGCCGCCCTTCGCCGCTGCCCGAACTGTGGTCACGGGATTCGATACGGGCGCCGCTTCCGGGCCGTAAACATGTAGCGGTGCTGTCAACCGCTGCCCCGCCGGGTTATAGAATCTGCCGCCTCCTCCTCCAGTCCCCGGTTGGATCATGGGTTGCAACGTAGGAGATCCCTCGTGCACGAAGTAGACTGGATGATACTGGGACTGTTGACCCGCGTGCGATTCGTGCATTTGCCAGTAGCTCTGTGGAAAAAATTGGGATCCCGGGTCGTTCATGTAGTAATCGGACAGAGACGGACCCTGCTGACCGTGACCGTGACCCTGACCCTGCATGTAGGGCATATCCGGATTTGAAAAATTCACAGGTCTTGCAGGGTCAGAAGCAGCTATTCTCCTACCTACGATGTTTAGATTCCCGTTTTCGACCACGGGCCAAGCGTTCGGGTCGTGCGGTTGCCTCAGCTGCAGCTTCTGAAATTCTTGAATCGGAATCTGCAGCTGCGGATGCTGCTGATGCGCCCGTTCGTTAATGTGCGAATTACTTGAAACAACGGAAAATTCCAATGGGTACCGTTCCTGCTTATGATCGGCAGCCTTTCCGGTCACGGTCTCGGGAACCGTTCTTGAATCATGCGGGGCGGAGTTTGACGGGTGAATCTGGTGATGACTATTGTGTTCAAACCCGCGACCGGGATTTCTACCCATTTCGGCCTGATGATCAGAGCCATGAGGGGACCCGGATGTGTTTATTCGTGCAGGGGCCGAGGCTGTGGAATCGATGGATGAATGTTCAATCATTGGAGAATTCGGAGCTGAATGAACCTCCGGGTGCCGTAATTCTCTTACCATGTAAACATTCTGGTCCTTAGAATTCATCTGATCATGGGCCGGATAAGTCGACCCTCTCTGACCCGAACTCCGGCCGTGATCGTCCTTAACGCCATTGCCAGCTTCTAGCCCAAACAAGAAGCCAGGCTGCATATTGTTCATGAAAGCCCCCTGCTTCGTTTCAAACCCTAAATTGCTCTGCGACGAAGTTCCTGCATCAGGTATCATATTAGCGAACACAAAGATCCTCAGCCTGGAGGGCCTGTAATCCATTTTCTGTAACCTGTCATACTCGGCCATCATGTTTTCCATATCTTCATCGCTGGTAACAGAAACCAGAGAGTCCAGATCCTCGTCGGGCAGCTGGTACTTGAACGAAATGCTGCTTCCCCAGAAACTCGAAAGCTTGCTGATCATGCTCGGAAATTTGATGTTGCGCTCAACTGCCATAATATGGGTGTCACCCCCGACGTATGAAAAATGGTTGTCATGGGCGCGGTGTTCGATTTTGCCTCCATAACTGCACATCAGTCGAACCCGTGCTGCACACCCATCAACCGAATCTCCGGCCTCCCATTTATGATGATCTGAATGATCGGTTTCGGTTTCTCTGTACTGGGCCGCCGCCGAGGAATTCACAGAGTCTTGATATTCTGAATCCATTTGGTAAAGATTCATCTCCATTTTTGCCGCTTCGTTTCCTTAAATCTCACAGAGGAGCCGAGAGGATTTCAAATATAAATAATTATGTAAGCCTTGCTGATGCCGCTTACTCGAATAATGCGACACGGGCGTTCCCGGTCCCAGGGTGAAGGAAAAGTCGCAGGGAATAGGTTATTGCCCATCTCTATCCGTCTCTTTCAAAACTATTGATTCTTGTTTGCGGTGGCGGTGTGCGTTCACGGGACGGGGAGGGGAACAAGCGAATCAATGGCGGATTGTAATTGGCAGTTGAAGCAATCAGCACGGCCATGGCGTCATTGGGATTTGGGTAGATGTGTGCACCCACCCGTAGACATGGCGGCCGGACCAACGCCGCCCCCAACTTGTGGCACAAGTGGCTTGGCGATCTGCAGTAAACGCCAAGGATGATCAAGTGAGGGTTTTAATACCATAATGAAAAGTAGGTGTGATTCGTGTCTCCATGGAAAGTCCATAATGAAGAACAAGGCTGAAAGCTCTTAATGATTTGTCATTCTGAAGATGTTGTCATTAGGTTTGTGCCAAAATGAAGAGTCCATAATGAAGAACAAGGTTGGAAGTTTTATGATTTGTCATTTGAGAAGATGTTGTCATTAGATTTGTGCAAAAATGAAGACCATTTTGAATGAATATTAAGACTATTTTTTGTCAAATGGATGTAGCTTGGATGGTTGAGAGGAATGAATGTTACCCTCCTCACGCATCCCCACCCATCAGACTCTTGCATTGCTAGTAATTACCCTTCCCCATAAGTTTATGAATTTAGGCCTCACCCCAAAAATATTAATACCTATTAGTAATTACCCTTCCCCATAAGTTTATGAATTTAGGCCTCACGTCAAAAATATTAATACCTATAAGTAATTACCCTTTTGGTAATTACCCTTCCCCATTGTGTTGAGTCTTGACCTGCTCATGTGTTGCTCGTTCAAAAAAATATTGCTATAATGTGTTGTGTTTTGTATACTTCAGTATTGTGTTGTGTTTTGTATACTTATGTCAGGTTGCTTCATCTGTAAGATTGGATGTTTTACTTTCAGTTTTATTCTTTTCCAAGTGGTTCCAAGCCTCAACCCTTTACCTATAAGATTCAGGAAGATTGGTTGTTTTATTTTCAATTTAATTCTTTTCCAAATGGTTTTGAGCCTCAACCCTTCGACCTTAGCCTCAAACCTTCACCTGTAATATTGGATGTTTTACTTTCAGTTTTATTCTTTTCCAACTAGCTCCGAGTCTCAACCCTTGACCTGTAAACCCTTCACTTGTAAGATATTGGATGTTTTACTTTCAATTTTATTCTTTTCCAACTAGCTTCCGAGTCTCAATCCTTGACCTGTAAACCCTTGAGTTGTAAGATTGGATTTGGAGATTATGTTTTGCAAAGGGGTTGGATAGGACAAGTATTCTTCGATTTATAAATTAGGTTGTTTTTTAAATGATGGATTAATCATATAATTTAATGTTTGGACAATTTTTCTTCATTTTAAGATGGTTTATTTGTTTTTATATTATATTTTATAGTTCAAAGTATTTTATATTGAAAATTCTTTGTGATGAGGATTTTCGATTATCAAATTTTATCATCACTCATCTTTTTAAGATTGTGAGAGCATTATCCTCGAATGTGATGTTACGACTCATAAGGTGGTTAAGTGATGGTACCGTGCATGTATCACAAGCAGTGACGAGCCATCGCCTCGCTCAAGGCACTCATGAAGTGTAAAGGAAAGGAGAAGGAGGGGCGTTTGGCATGTTCCCTCCCGAGTTTAATCCGTAGGTCTTTAAGCGATGACACATATGGATGATACTCGATGCAAGCTATGTTTGACGTGGTAATTGAGTGCAAGGGGAAGTACGAGGAAGATGAACCTGTTATGGGAATGAAGCGGCTTAGGACATTGGGAGAGAAGGAGAGTTAGCCTCTACATAACCCCCAATGGGGCTTGGGTGAACTAGTAATTACTAACGGTGAAGGAGAAATTCCATTAAATTCGGTTCGAACTAGGATGTAGGAAAAAATATTGGTTGGGAGCTTGTCATTCTGAGTTATTTGGGAGGTTGTGGGGTTCCTTAGGATATCTTGGTGACGATGCCTTCAATGGCTACTAGGAAGGTCTATTAGCACCTCTAATTGGTTTGGGTCATAATGTGATTATTGGATCTGTCTATGGGGATAGGAATCAAGTTGAAAAGGATGACTCATCAAGGACAAGGAGGGATTCTCCACAATGGGAGTAGAAGTCTAGGCCCAACAAGGGCACACCAAGATTACTACTTAGCCATTCCCCCTGACATCTGGGCTTAGATCTCATGAGTGGAAAAGCGGGTAACGGAGGAGTATATGGTAACGAACCCAGAGGTGATTGCGAAAGAAATACAACCAGCGATTGAGGACATTGTTTGCAAAAGGCTGCGATATATGAAGTATTACAAGACCCTAGTGATGGACACTAGACCACCAAATCCCTATTTGGGAAGGTTCTCCTTGACACCAAAGAGGAAAGGAATGAGCTTCTCTTGCAAATGGATGAGATAAGCCAAAAGTTGAACTTCCTAGTCAAGGCTATCATGGGTTGAGATTGTCCTCATGAGGTTTCTCCCATTGTCATTTCCGATGATGAGTCAATATGATAGTTATGTTTACTATCATAGTTGTTTTTTTTAGTTATCATAGGTGTGTTAATAGGTATGTCAGACTAGTTAACAAACTAAAAAACGCAGTGAAGACTATTAATAGCATTGTTGGAAATCCATTTTTTTACTTGTGGTCGAATCTCCCTTGGGGCCAACCAATTTTTCCCTATATGTAATTGTCAGTTCTAGTAATTATATAAATTTTAGTTTTATGAAAGAAAGAGTGTGAGAACATTGGAAGAAGAAATTAATCATCATAATGCAACACACTCTAGACAAATAAGTTTTTGAAAATAGTTGATCTAGGTCGAACACCTTGTGAAAAAACTGTTTAAACAAATGTGGTCCTCATCGAGCATGAAAGTTTGGAGGGATCCATGTGTTTCCTTGAAAAGATGATATAATCATTCTCTAATCTCATAATAGGGAGATCCTCGGGGTTAAACTAACATATATGATGGGAAGGGATTCCTTCATCTCACTGTGGAATTAATGGATATAGTTTTTATGTTTTGCTAGAGGCTTCATTATATTGGACTTAAAGGAGATTGGGTGAATTATCCACCCCTAAAGTGAATATCTATGTTAGACTAGTGTTGGAGCTTTTCAGAAAATAGTTCCTAGGTTCTTACCACATGGACCAAAGATAGGATTTATAGATCTTGTCTTAGATGCCCAAGGTTGTCTATTTCTCGTTTGGATAGCTTTGGACCATCTACTAAGAAGACTTGTGGTGATGACCTATTAACATCAAGATCAACTAGATGGAGCAACAAAGAGGCTCTAAAATACCAAGAAGACTCCAACAACTGTACCTGGGTTTCTTCATATAGGAGATGAGTACTAAATATGAGTACCTACAAACTAGAAGAGATGAGTACTAAATATAGTAACCTAGGGTGGCTAAACTAATAGATGGCATCCCTCCTACCCTTATGTATTATCATGACCACATGGAATATTACCAAAACAATGAGTGGGTGATACCAAAGTATGAGATAATGATGGATAGAGGAAGTGATCACATGGCATGAATGTGCTTTGACAACAATAAGACAAGTACATTTTTATGTTAAAATCCTGAATATATAAAAAAAAGTAGGTGTAACTAATGAGTTAAAGAAGTAAATCAAACTAAAATTCAAATCACTACTTTATAAAAACAATGAATCATATTCATTACTAATATGAAGTTAAAAACTATTTTTTTTCATTTATTTTAAACAAAATTTAAAAAAAAATCAAAACATTTGATTCTCTTTAAAGGACTATCACTGTAAAACATCAACTTCAATATAATTTTGAAAATACAATAGGAAAACAACATCTAACTTCAATGAAAAAACAACCAACTATCTTTTAAATTTCATTTTTTACATTGATGTTGAGTTGTTTTTTCTAAATTTTAAATAAATTTGAAAATGACAAAACACATTAATAGAATCATGAAATCAAAATATGAGCATCCTCACATTATACATATTAACTTAAAATTTCACCATAACCAAAGTAAAATAATCATAAAAAAGAAGTATAATCTAAATATTTCAGTCTGAAATGACAAGTGACATTGTCTTTTTTAGGAGGACAAATAGTTGAGAAAAGTGAATTGATAAGGAAAGTGACAATGTCTTTTTAAGGAGTGCAAATGGTTGAAAAAAGTGAAAGCACTAACGAGAGTGGATCTATCCGACTCCCATGGGAAGTGGCATTGTCTTCTTATATGAGTGGAAATAGTTGATAAAGTGAAAGTAGAGGCGAGAATGAATCTATCCTCCAATTTCCATGAGGGGCCATTGTTGGAGTTTGGACAACTCCACCACTCACAACAAAGTTAGAATAGCGTTCCTCATGGGAGGTCCAAGCAAGTGTGCCCCTTTCTTTTGGATGATTAGTGAAAGCCATGTTTGTTGTGCCTTTCACACTTTTCATTTCTTCTTTAATTTTCACCACAAAGGGATCAAATTAGTTTGAATATGCAGGAATTATGGGATCTTTTTGTACTTAACACAATAACCCAGGATATTATTTATTTATTTTATTTTATTTTTTTAAATATGGAGAAGGGTATGTTTAATTATGTTGGTTAAAGACTCTCTTCCTTTGCCTACGAGACGTGAGTTTATTTTACTTCTAAGTTGACACACAAGATGGGAATGAGCAACTGAGAGGAGCAACAAACGCATTTGAATAGTAAAATAGGCACAATTTAGAGTGGATGTATTGTTGAGGAAGTGAAGAAAAATAAAGTTTTCTGAAAATGAGAGGAGCAAGAGGTGGTTTTGATTTGTTGGGGGATATCTATCTTGAGATGTAAGAGACATGTGACTTTGCAACAAAAACCATAATGCTGAAAGAAGGGAAATTATTATCTTAGGGAACCATTCTAGTAAAGAAAATCATTATTATTTTAGGAAACATACCATTGATCAACCTGCTCAAGGGGTTACATATCTATAATAAAATTCATGAACAAAAAAGTTTGGGGTTGAGATGAATCTTTGATGTGTGTGTGAGTGTGCGTGCACGCATAAGATCTTGTATCATGCATCAAAGAAGGGATTACATTTTGATGCAAATATGTTCTTTTAGATGCTTTCCATCAAATAATATGTTGATGTTTAAGCAAAATTGTGGATACACCATGCATGTTCAAAGAAATACTAAAAAAATGTTAATGATGAGACAAGATTGTGGGTTTATTTTCCAAGTAGATAATCTACAAACTATTCAGTACATTTGTTTCTTTAATTGAACTTGTCTCGCCCACCTTTTCCTATTGCTTCACACTTAAGGGGGAAAAAGAACTGATACAGTTCTATTGAATATGTATAATAGTTGTGCATATTATTATTTTTTACTTCTATTATATTATTTCTAGATACAATTATTCAATTGTCTCTTTTTTAACAAATTGTAACAATAGCCGACTTACACATTTTAACCTAGAAAAGTCACATTTAATCTTTTTCATATCTCCCCTTCAAAACACATGTGTTAACAATTACGTCTAGGATTTTCAATCATGTTTTTTTCCATGTCCTTTAGATCCAAGTACGTTTATTTTTTTCCTTATTTCCCTTGCAGTTGCTTTTAATTGTTACAAAGGATACCATTAATGCATAATGACTATAACCTTGATTGAGAAAGCCATCAACTTGTTGTTAGGTATGCCCATTGAGATGCAACTATTTCTACAAATGATGGCCCTTGTCTTTTCCCACTTTGTACAAAGTTCAATCCCACATCACTTTCAATCCCACATCACTACACATTTACATCTAATGGGATGTACATGTAATATATAGTGTTTCTAACAAAACTCAATGAGTAGATTTCATATAAGGTGCTCCAAATGGGATCAATTATACAACTCATTGCATTGAAATGTGGAATGATAAAACATATCATGTGAGTTTTATCATTTATTTCCTTGTAGACATAATAAGCTTCTATTGTCATATGCATCCTAGTCTCCTTTACTCCTTTCTTATTGCCTTATTTTACATAGGAATTTTATAATATTGGGCTTAAAGGTTGTTAATTCCACAATTGCATTAATGGGAACTCTAATGGTTGTCTCTTTTCCCATTGGTTTTTTATTCCCAAACCATATTCTCATCATGCTTGTTACTTAAATACAATCTCTCTCTACCTCCACTCCTTTCCTCTTCCACAATAGAGATAGTTATTCATATCAAACATTGAATTACTATCATAAAAACATTGAGTTGTTATCATACAAATTAGAAAGGAACTAAAATTGCAATTGGGTTAATTTAAGGGTTTCATTATTCATACATTAGTGCTTATCAATAGGTACTATTACTTAGACCATGTTATCATTATAATAAGTTGGACAATTATCAATACCTTCATAATTCTATTATAAGCTTTACCTTGTTAATTGTAATTTTAATAAATCTCCACGATGGGTGCTATCACAACATCGTCATGAGAACGGACCATGTGCCAGCAATATAAGGACAAGTGGGAGGGGGCACATAGGCTGGAAGGTGGTCATTCCCATTTACCTCATTCTCATGAAGTTGTTATTGCCATCATAACACATTTATGGGCTTGGCACTACCTTATGGAATTCTACTAGTTTGTTGTACAAATATCTGAGCATTCCCTTGTGCGTTCCTTCATGGATTTTCAAGCTTGTCCAGTCTACATCAGGAAAGATGGTTACGTTTTATTTGGAAGGTGTCATAGTTGGTTTCCTCCTCGATATATTGATGATAGTCTTAGGAAACGAAGATAGTACTAGCTTGAATTCTTCCCTGCAGTGTTAATTCACCTTCATCTTCTTTATGGTTGGTGGCTTGAGGCATACCCATATGCCACGATCCTTAAAGGACATGGAAAACATGAAGGATTTTTTTGAGACCAAGATCAACAAGCAGACCAGGGAACATATAGAACATTTGGAAATGAAGCTTCAAAATGGGAGGTTGTGCCCAGCAACAAAGAAGTTGTTGGATGAATTTGGGGGACTGGTAGAAGACCGGCTCTACCAAGACCCGGTAGACGCATTACACGAGGAACTTGAGTATGTCTTGGAGCATGAAGTCATTGTTTAATATGTCTCTAGAGTACACTTGGGGTATTGTATGGAGGGTAGGCTTGAGGACGAGAAGCGTGACTCCTTTGTGGTTTCTCGACTCGCAAGTTTAGAGGAAGAAATGCACAAGATGGCTTGAAACCAGGTTATTGCAAATGAACACATGAATGGAAAGTTGGATGCTTTGGCCAAAGAGCTCACTAGAAAAGGTTTGGTAAACAACCTCCTACTTGCCCCACAACCATGCAAATGGAGTATCACAGATGTCTGGATACAGGTCTTCGAGGGGCCGAGATGGAAGCCCTGGGTTTTGGCCTTTCTCTCATAATTGTCTGTGATAATGAATCAACCTTAATTATATTAAAAAAAATCCTTCATGATCAAGGCTATCATGGGTTGATACTGTCCTCATGAGGTTAAACCTCCAGCTTGTGAGGTTTCTCACATCATCATTTCCAATGATGAGTCAACATGATGGTTATGTTTACTATCATAGTTTTATGTTTTTTTTAAATTTTTACCATAGATGTGTTAATAGGTATGTCGAACTAGTTAGAAAACTAAAAAACATAGCGAATACTGTTAATAACATTGTTGACAATCCGTTGTTTTACTTGTGGTTGAATCTCCCTTGGGGCCAACCAATTTTTCCCTATATGTAATTGTCGGTTCTAGTAATTATATAAATTTTAGCTTTACGAAGAAAAAAGAGTGTGAGAAAATTGGAAGAAGAAATTAATCTATGCATCACACTCTAAACAAATAAATTTTGGAAAATAGTCGATGTAGGTCAAACACCTTGTGGGAAAAATGTTTAAACACACGTGGTCCTCATCGGGCATGAAAACTTGGGGGGATCCTAAAAAATGTGATAGAATCATTCTTTAATCTCATAATAGGGAGAGCCTCAAGGTTAAAATAACATATATAATGGGAAGGGATTTCTTCATCTCGTTGTGGAATTAATGGATATAGATTTTGAGTTTTGCTAGAGGCTTTGTTATATTGGACTTAAAGGAGATTGGGTGAATTATCCACCCCTAAAGTGAATATCTATGCTAGAGTAGTGTTAGAGCTTTTTGAAAAATAGTTCCCAGGTTCTTGCCACATGGACCAAAGATAGGCTTTATAGAACTTGTCTTAGATGTCCTTGTCTATTTCTCGTTTGGATAACTTTGGACCATCCACTAAGAATACTTGTGGTGATGACCTATTAACATCAAGATGAAATAGATGGAGCAACAAAGAGGCTCTAACATACCAAGAAGACTCCAACAAATATACCTAGGTTTCTTCCTACAAATAGGATGAGTACTAAATATGGGTACCTACAAACTAGAAGAGATGAGTACTAAATATAGTAACCTAGGGTGACTATACTAATAGATGGAATCCCTCCTACCCTTATGTATTATCATGACCACATGGAATATCACCAAAACAATGAGTGGGTGGTACCAAACTATGAGATAATGATGGATAGAGGAAGTGATCACATGGCCTGAATGTGCTTTGACAACAATAAGACAAGTACATTTTTATGTTGAAATCTTGAACATATAAAAAAGAGTAGGTGCAACTAATGAATCAAACTAAAATTGAAAACACTACTTTCCAAAAACAACCAGTCATATTCATTACTAATATCAAGTTAAAAACTATCTTTTTTTTCATTTATTTTAAACAAAATTAAAAAAAATCAAAATATTTGATTCTCTTTAAAGAACTATCACTATTAAACATCCACATCAATATAATGTTGAAAATACAATAGAAAAACAGCATCAACTTTAATGAAAAAACAACCAACCATCTTTAAGATTTCATTTTTTACACTGATTTTAAGTTTTTTTTTTTTTTATTTTAAATAAATTTGAAAAAAACAAAACACATTAATAGAATCATGAAATCAAAATATGAGCATCGTCACATTATACATATTACATATTGACTTAAAATTTCACCATAATCACAGTAAAATAATCATAAAAAAAGTATGATCTAAATATTTCAGTCTGAAATGACAAGCTAAATAGTTTTCGCAGTGCAATGAATTGATAAGGAAAGTGTCATTGTCTCTTTTTAGGAGTTCAAATAGTTGAGAAAAGTGAATTGATAAGGAAAGTGACATGTCTTTTTTAAGAGTGCAAATTGTTGAGAAAAGTGAAAGCACTGACGAGAGTATCCAACTCCCATGAGAAGTGACATTGTCTTCTTATATGAGTGGAAATAGTTGAGAATGAATCTATCCTTCATGGAATGGGGGCCACTTTTGCAACTTGGACAACTTTACCACTCACAACAAAACTTTTTAGTTGTTTTTTAATTTTCACCACTTTGACTCATCAAAGGGATCAAATTAGTTTGAATTTGCAAGAATGATGGGATCTTTTCATACCTAACACAATTTATAGTCAAGATACATTTTTTTGTTTTGTTTTTGTAAACATGGAGGATGGTATGTTTAAACTATGTTTGTTAAAGGCTCTATTCCTTTTCCAACTAGATGTGAGTTTATTCTACTTCTAAGTTGCACACAAGATGAGAATGAACAAATGGAAGGAGAAACACACACATTTGAATAACAAAATAGGCACAATTTATAATTGATATATTGTTGGGGAACTGAAGAAAAATAAAGGTTTTATGATAAGGAGAGGAGCAAGAGGTGGTTTTGATTTATTGGGGATATCTATCTTGAGATGTAAGAGACATGCGACTTTGCAAAAAAAACATAATGTTGAAAGAAAGGGAATTATTATCTTAAGAAACCATTCTAGTAAAGAAAACCATTATTATCTTAGGAAACATACCATTGATCAACATGCTCAAGGGATTACATATCTATAATAAAATTCATGAACAAAAAGTTTGGGGTTAAGATGAATCTTTGATGTGTGTGTGTATGCGTGCATGCACACGCATAATCATGCATCAAAGAAGGGATTACATTTTGATGCAAATATGTTCTTTGAGATGCTTTCCATCAAATAATGTGTTGATGTTTAAGCAAAATTGTGGATACAACATGCATGTTCAAAGAAATACTAAAAAACTGTTAATGATGAGACAAGATTGTGGGTTTATTTTCCAAGTAGATAATCTACAAACTATTCAATATGTTTGTTTCTTTAATTGAAGTTGTCTCGCCCACCTTTTCCTTTTCCTTAACACTGGGTGAAAAAAGAACTTATACGCTTTTAACTGAATCTGTATAATAGTTGCGCATATTATTATTTTGTTACTTCTATTATATTATTTCTATATACAATGATTCAATTGTCTCTTTTTTAAACAAATTGTAACAGAAGTCGGCTTACACATTTTAACCTAGAAAAGTCACATTTAATCTTTTTCATATCTCCCCTTCAAAACACATGTGTTAACAATTATGTGTAGGATTTTCAATCATGTTTTTTTCAATGTCCTTTACAGCCAAGTATGTTTATTGTTTTCCTTGTTTCTCTTGTTGTTGCATTTAATTGTTGCAAAGGGTAACATTAATGCAGAATTACTACAACCTTGATTGAGAATGCCATCAACTTGTTGCTAGGTATGCCTATCGAGATGCAACCATTTGTACAAATTATGGCCCTTGCTTTTGCCCACTTTGTACAAAGTTCAATCCCACATCACTACACATCTACATCTACATCTGACGAGATGTACATGTAATATATAATGTTTCCAACAAAACTCAATAAACATATTGCATATAGGGTGCTACAAATGTGATCAATTATACAACTCATTGTATTGAAATGTGGAATTATAAAACATGCCATGTGAGATTTATCATTTATTTCCTTCTAGACATAATAAGCATTTATTGTCATATGTATCGTACTCTCCTTTAATATTTTCTTGTTGCTTTATTTTACATAGGAATTTTATAATATTGGGCTTAAAGGTTGTTAATTCCACAGTTACCCTAATAGGCACTCTAATGGTTGTCTCTTTTCCCAACCCATATTCTCATCATGCTTGTTACTTAAATAACATCTCTCTTTACCTCCACTCCCTTCCTCTTTCACAATAGAGATAGTTATTCCTATCAAAGATTGAGTTGCTATCATACAAATTAGAAAAGAACTAAAATTGCAATTGGGTTAATTTAAGGGTTTCATTATTCATATATTACTCCTTATCAATAGGTAATATTTCTCGGACCATGTTATCACTATAACAAGTTGGAAAATTACCAATACCTTCATAATTATGTCATAGGCTTTAACCTTGTTAATCAGAATTTTAATAAATCCCCACGATGGGTGCTATCACAACACCGTCATGAGAACGCACCATGTGCTAGCAATATAAGGACAAGTGGGAGGGGGCACACAGAATGGAAGGTGGTCACTCCCACTTACCTTATTCTCACGAAGATGTTATTGCCATCATAACACATTTATGGGCTTGGCACTACCTTATTGAATTCTACTGATTTGTTGTACAAATCTCTGAGCATTCCCTTGTATGTGCTTTCATGGCTTTTCAAGCTTGTCCATTCCACATCAGGAAAGATGGTTACATTTTGAAGGGGATTTTATTTGGGAGGTTCCATAGTCGACGTCCTCCTCGATACATTGTTGATAGTCTTAGGAAACGAAGATAGTCCTAGCTTGAATTCTTCCCCGCGATGTTGATTCACCTTCATCTTCTCTGTGGTTGGTGGCCTGAGGCATACCCATATGTCACGATTCCTAAAGGACATGGAAAAATGCGAACGTTTTTTTTTAGACCAAGGTCAACAAGCAAACTAGGGAACACATAAAACATTTTAGTTTATTATTTCACTATACTTTCTTATTTACTTATTTTGGTAAGCTGGTATCTACAAATTTTCAAATTGGTAACCTTATCCAAGGAGTCACAATACACTTATTCAATGTTTATTCTACACCTTATAGGATTTTTTTTATTTACCTTAATTATAATAAAAAATAATTTTAATTTTTAAATTAGAATTAATTAATATATAATTGAAAAAACAATATATCTAAATTTTCTTTATATATATCTTTATATGGTCAATTCTTGCTAGCTCATTAGGTTAAGGCGTGAGTTTAGCTAGCATGGGACCTGAATTCAGTGAGCTAATTGGTAGGAGACATAAAAAAATTAGTCAAGGGTTGGTATGGTCAAGGTTTCAAATGTGATTGACTTTAACAACTTAGATGCCATTAAATTGTGATTCTTAACTAAAGATTCATTGTTATCAACCTTAAGTGAAAAACAATTAAAAAAAAATACATATCCTTATAATATTACAATAAAAAAATACAAAAAAATTAAGAAAAATATTAATATGACAACAGAGCCCAAACCACAATGCTCTCTAAATAAATCTAATGTATAACAAGTTTAAAATAGAAAATAAAAGATTAATTCATATCGTTGTAATATTACAATGAAAGAGGCAATATAATAAAAATTAAGAAAAATATTATATTAAAAGAGGCAAGGACAATGTTTTCTATAAAAAATTCATGTATAAAAAGTTAAAAATAGAAAATAAAAAATTAATATTGAGTAAATGAAAAATAATCATGTTAAAAATATAAAATAAAAATTAATATCAAGTATTATAAAAAATAGGTGTAATTATTTAAAAAAAATTAAATTAAATTATTATTATAATATATTTTTATATTAATGAAATTTGTATGTGAGAAAATAAAATAAAATTATTATTATTATATATTTTTATGAAAGTATGAATTGTTTTCTTTTATTTTGAAAATGATATTTAAGAATCAATAACTTCGACATCTTAAAGTCTTAACGTGTAAAGGTATTAAAAACAATTAAATAAGAGACTTGAGTTTTCAATTGTTAAAGTTAATTCATCCACTTATAAAAATGTTAAATTAAATTAAAATTTTATTTTACAATTAAAAGTTAATTAAAAAATTTAAATTAATAATATTTTATAAATATTATATTATATATATACAAGAATAAATACACAGAAAGATCTCATGGTAATTCTTGTTGTCTGGTTTTTTATAGTTTAAATGGATTAGATGTGTCTATGTAACGTTGATGTGACACATGTCTGCTCAACAAAAATAATAACAATAAAAAGTAAAAAATAAAAAACCTACATATAAATATACAACTATATCAGGGCAATACTCACAATCTTACAAAGTCAGCAGTAAAATAATAGTAGTAAAATTCAATTGACTTGAATAATAAAAAGAAAAATTAAAATTCAATTGACTTGAGTAGTAAAAAGAAAAATTATAAAACCAAGAACATGTAAAATTTAATTTTAAATTAGCTAAAATGTAAAACACATTTTTAGCACATTTCAATGAAATATTACAAATATATTTATAAGGTTCTTTAAATGCAAATACAACTAGCAAGAAACCACGGGCCACTAAAACCATGTACTTTAAACCACTTACATCCTTGCTCATTCCCAAGTCAAGGTTAAATGTTTAAAATATTCATTTGATCGTAAAATGTTTTTCAAATTCCAATTTATTTTGGAAATCTAGATTTTAAAATTTGGATTATTTTACTCATTAACTACTCTTAATATTCATTATTAGTTTTAAAGAAAGACAAGTAAAACAATTTTTGGAAAACTATTTGATTATATGATTATTAATGTTACTTAACTCATTTTCTTCTAAAGGGTTTGCACTTCAAGAGAACTTTATCGGTCTCTACCCTTGGTAAAGCCATAGTTAAGATGGATCTATACTGGTATATATAATAATGGTGAAAAAGATGGCTAACCTCTTGGTCTATCAGTCTTAAGAAGATTACTTTGATTGTTGTAACATTTTATTTTTATGCTAAAAAAGCTTGGAAAGAAGCGTTTCTGGGTTGTCATAGTTTTGACAAGTTAGAAGGTTATGAAGATTTCCATTGTAGCAAAGATTATGAAGATTGTGATCTAATGTGGGTGTATGTAGGGCATTTTAAGAGAAAATGACTTTCATCCTCGACACTCGTAATCTCACAGAAATGCCAAGTCCTTTCAACCCATGGTATTTTAGGAATTGTCTAGCGCCCTGTTTCACTATGGAGTTCATGAAAGTTTGTTCTTATCTTGACTATATTAATTTTCTTTTTCGAACTAGTTAAAGCATGGAAGTAATTTTGATCTTCCAATTAGGGTCGACGTCCTCCTTATAATATCTTAATTTCTTTTAAACCTCTAATTCTTTCTTGACCACATTTTCTCTTTAAATTTATACAGGATAATATTTTTAATGGTATTAACTTGCAAAGTGACATTTTTGTCCATTCTCCAATGGTTTAGCCATGCCATGGCGTATTTATACCCACCTCTCTTGAGCATGAGTTGGTCATGACTCGATTTTAAAGAAACTTTAGGAATTATATGGTCTCCCATGTTATTGATCTTGTTCTTGTACATCAAGTATCTAGTCATAGACTATAATGATGTTCTTAAAGGGGGGAAGACCCACTTCTAAAAGGATAATAGGGTAGGGTGCATTGCTTTTAATCTTGACTTTATACATTATGAAACACTTCTAGATTTGCTTAATCGTTTTCTGAGATTCTCTAGAGATGTTGCAACCCCAAACTTCACAACCGTACAAAATAATGAGAGTGATGAGAATTGGAAAAAAGAAATTTCTTTGTATCCTACATCATAAGGTTCACTAATTTGCGAATGATTGAACTTTAAAGACCAAAATAAGCTTTCCACCCTCCATTGATCTTTTTCTCAATGCTATAGTTCTAGTTAAGCTTGTGATGAATACCGATTTCAAGGTATTTGTAGGAAGACACCTTGTCCAAGTTGCTATTGTCATATAGAAAATTAGCATAGACTTTATAATCATAACTTTTGTTTTGTCGATGTTAAAAGTCATACCCATATTAGAGTAAAAATCCTTGAGAATTCTTAATTTCTTATCAAGGTCAAAGGGGCACCTTGCCACAAGAACAATATCGTCATGATAGAAAAGGAGGATGACGACTATAACAACTAAGGTCGTGCCAGTGCACCCTACTTTTTCTAAACAAGCTTCCAGCTTATCGATGTAACTGTCGAAAAGAGTAGGGGAGAGGGGGGAAACCTTGCTTAACTCCAACATTACAATTAATATATTTGACCACCCCTCATTGCTCTTAAATTTTGCAATCATAGTCTCGTACAACCTTATTGCACCGACTCTCAACTTGAAAGGAACCTTTAGCTCTTCCAAATGATTCCACAAGTTATTTCTGGGCACTATATCGAAAGATTTCTGAAAGTCCATAAAGCAACAAAAGAGGTTGGATTTACTATTACGACATTCCTATGGAATGATCCTAAACATAATGAGGTGGTCCATGGTAGAGTGAAGTCTTCTAAATCCGGCCTAGCCTTTATCCCTCTTACCTTTACTTTCTAGCCATACGATGATTTTCTTTTCTAGAATGATACTGTAAATTTTGGCTAAGAGAGGGGTAATCATAGTGGCCCGATAATTAGAGGGGTTATTTTTATCACTGCTTTTAAATATAGGAATAATGAGGCTCTGATTCCAAGGAATAGAGAAACCTTGCTTGACCGCTAGGTTGAAGAGCTTGTGGATGTTGTGAGGGATGAGGGTCGACCCACCAATTTTTAAGATATTTGCTTGGCTTAACCTTCAATATCCTTCGCCTTTCCGTATGCAAGGCACTTAACCTTAAAATCAATGTCTTTTAATCAGAAAATTTATTCCATTATGAGGAGGGTTTGAATATTATCAATGACATCTAGGGATTCATAAAGCTTTTTAAGATAACTATCCCAATCTTCCAAAGTAATCCTTTTATTATCTTTAGTTTTTACTAGTTAGAACATGCATCTATAATTTCTTAGGGGCTACATTAGAGAGGTGTAAAATATTTTCCATTTTTTTTATTTAGATATTGTGTTTTGTTTCTTTTAATAAGGGCTTTGTATATGTATATCTTGTCATTTGTTAGAGACTCTTTGAAAGCTTCTTTGATGGCTCTTTTAGCATTTTTATATTATTTATAATGCTAGGGTTCATTCTTTGATTTGCATTTTTATTCAAAACTTCGATGGAAAACTTGTTGATGGAAGATGAGAGGACCATAGTAAAATATCATCCTTATTTCTATCGATGATCAAATGCTTTTGAGTATGAGATTTTTCTTCTATGGGAGCTCTATTCATGACAAAATTGACGGTTATTTAATAAAATGTCTGTGTGGTTGTTATACATGTCTAGGCTTATCATTCTATTGTATAAAGAGATATTAGATATAACATAATCTACTATACTAGTGCCAAGCCCATGAATACAAGTCATCTAACTAGAATTTCCCTACTCCATTACAAATTATAAGATCTTGAGTGCTACAAAGTTTGATTAGCTTAGAGCCAAACAAATTTTCATGCAGATCAACACAACTTGAATCTTTGTCTAATAATTTATTAATACAAACATAATTTAAAAGAAGAAATTTCAACATAATAATATAAATAATATAACTCGGGTCTTCCTCTAATAATATTAATACAAAATTTCAACATAAATAATACATAGTCAAATGTTATGATGATTTTAACAACCTAGATATCCATGAAAATGAAGGATAAAGTCTTAATTGACATAGATGCCCATGAAAATGAAGGATAGATGCCCATGAAAATGAAGGATAGTGTGGCATCAACTGAATTCAATATAAATTATACAAAACTTTTAATAAAAATTATAAAACTTAAAATAACGAAACTTAGGCCAACATAGATGCCCATCAAAATGAAGGATAGTGTGGCATCAACTGAATTCAATATAAATTATACAAAACTTTTAATAAAACTTAGGCCAACCCATTGTTATTGAGAATATTAGAGAAACCAGCATAAATGGAATCCCAAAACAGCATTATATCAGGGCTTTCTGCTATCCCCAAATGAACTTTAAATCTTCTAACGATAGTCCATAAAATCATATACACAAAACAGAAACCAAATTCAAAATCCATACCCTACATTATTATGTTGCTGGTCCTAATAAACCAAAATTACAGGGGTGATCCACCTCAAACAGATATAAATTCGCCTCTCAGCTTCAGTTTCTCAAACAAACAGCAGCTACTGTACCAATACATGTAAACCCAACTAAATTCCATACACACCAATCAGCCAATCAGGGTTGATGTTCAGAAATCAGGGCTACTCCTCCTTCCAAATATCATCCACGGGGAGTGGAAAAATAGATACAATATATCTCTCATTAATATTGCCCTCTGTAACCCTATGTGCCCAACTCAGCAGGGCCATCAATTACTGCTATTCCTAAGAGATTTCTAAAGAAGAGTTAGCGTAGTCAAAGATGATTAAGGGTGATCATTAATCAGCTTGCGATAAAGTAATGATTGCTTATTGCTATTTTTAAGAGATTTTTGAAGAAAAAGTACAGTAATCAAAGATTATTGAAGGTGATCATTAACCATTTTGCCGTAGAGTAATGATTACTGTTTCATGCTCATTGTTGGCTGTTGGATCTCAAGATACTAAAACCTAATGACCAACAATAAACCTGTGTCAGCGAAGAAGCCATCATTACTCTGCAGCACGCTGATTAATTTTGGCCGCTATTGATGATTCATGGCTGCAGATGCCTGCGTGTAGTATACCTGTCGGGACACGTTCTGATAAGAATACGGGTCCGGATGCCCAAGGGTAACGGGAGCAGCGGGTCTGTACGCTACCCTTCCGTCGCTGGCAACGGGCCCCGGCGCCACCGTCGGGCCCTTGAGAACTGGCGCATCGATTTGACCCATATCTCTGTAGGGTTCTGTGGAATCTGAACCGGGCTGCCTCGGAACGGTGGCCATTGCCCGCACGGTTGTCACAGGATTCGATTGGGGCGCTGTTTCTGGGATGTAAACCTCCACGGACGAGGTTACCGTCTGCACGGGGTTATAATACCCGCCGCCTCCTCTAGCCGCCGGTTGCTGCGCGGATCCAGGGTGCACGAAGTAAACCGGTTGATACGCGGACTGATGATCCCCTTGGGGACCCTGCATTTGCTGGTAGCTCTGCTGAACGAAATGGGAACGCTGGTCCTGCATGTAGTAGTCGGATGGAGACGGACCGTGCTGATACTGTCGCTGCTGAGGCCTGTAGGGCTGATTCGGTGTAGAATCAGGCCTGGTCATCATATTTGGATCATATAAATTCACAGTTCTTGCAGGGTCACAGTACACCTTCCTACCTGGTATGTTAGGGTTGGCGTTAGCATCCACAGGCCAAGCGTTTGTGTCCTGTAGCTGGAGTTTCTGAAATTCTTGAATCGGAACCTGTAGCTGCGGTTGCTGAGGCGCCGCCCGTTCGTTAACAACGGAAAATTCCGATGCTTGCTGTTCTTGCCTCAGGATATTGCTGTTTGCCGTTAGATCTGCAGCCTTTCGAACCCCCCCGGTTTCCGATGCTTGCTGTTCTTGCCTCAGGATATTGCTGTTTGCCGTTCGATCTGCAGCCTTTCGAAGCCCCCCGGTGACCGGGGCCCGATTTGAATCAGCCGGGTTGGAGTTTAAATGCAAATTACTATCTTGTTTGAAACCGCGACCAGGATTTCTACCCATCTCGGCCTGATCAGAGCCCTGAAGGACCCCAGGGGCCGAGGCGGTGGAATCAAGGGATGAATGCCCAATAATTGGAGAACTCGGAGCCGAATTAGCCTCCGGCAATCGTAGTTCTCTTCCCATGTAAACTTCTTGATCCTTCGAATTCGTCTCATGAGCCGCATAACCTCTCTGACCCGAATTCCGATCGTCCTCAACGCCATTGCCTCCTAGCCCAAACAAGAAATCGGGCAAATTGTTCGTCCAAGCTGGTATAACCTGCGGATCATCATTAACAGTCTCCGATCGACTAACCGGACAGACATTAAGCGCTTCCATAAACAAATTCTCACGCTTTGTTTCTTCCAGAGACCCGGCCAAACTGCTCTGCGACGAAGTTCCCTGATTAGGGAACACAAAGAGCCTCAGCCTGGAGGATCTGTAACCTATTTTCTGCAATCTGTCATACTCCGCCATCAAGTTCTCCATGTCCTCATCGTTGGTAACAGAGACCAGAGCGTCCAGATCCTCGTTGGGCAGCTGGTATTTGAACGAAACAATGCTTCCCGGCCAGAAACTGGAAAGCTTGCCGATCATGCTCGCAAATCTGATGTTGCGATCCACAGCCAGAATACGGGTGTCCCCCCCAAGGTATGAAAGCTGGTTATCATGGACGCGTTGTTGGATTTTGCCTCCGTAACTGCACATGAATCGGACCCGGGAGCCACTGCCAACCGAATCGCCAGCATCCCATGAATCAGCCGTTTCTCTGGACCGGGGCGAAGAGTTTACAGAGTCCGGATACCCTGAATCCATCTCGCAAGGATTCATGCCAATTCTCCTCAGTTCACCATAGATTCTATCTATATATGATCACCGACCCGAGATGATAAGAAATGCAATTTTGTTTTCCCATTAGGAAGGGTGAATCTTTCTCTTCAGATAACAATACGATATCGTTCACTGTTTAGGTCGCCTAATCAGTTTGTTCAAAGATAACGTTGTGATTAACTCCGAAGCCTGTTCATGTTGTGACTTAATTCAGAAAAAATCTGTAAGTATAACTACTCGGTGTGAGTAAATCGGTCAGTGAAACTACTTATTCATGTAGATATTTAGTTCAACCACGCTGATGCCACTTTAGTTATATAACAGTTAGAACAAATCATAAATCACTGTCACTACCACTGAAAACAAATTAATCCCAAGATTGAGGTCCAGTATAAGCGCTAACCAAAACGCTCCCAACCCGCCGGAATCTTTCATTAATCACTGTCAGTACCAATGAAAACACAGATTAATCTCAAGATTTAGGAGCAGTATAAGTGCTAATCAAAACGCTCTCAACCCGCCGGAATCTTTCATAAATCACTGTCAATACCACTGAAAACACAGATTAATCAATCACTGTCAGTACCACTGAAAACACAGATTAATCTCAAGATTTAGGAACAGTATAAGTGTTAATCAAAACGCTCTCAACCCGCCGGAATTTTTCATAAATCACTGTCAATATCACTGAAAACACAGATTAATCCCAAGATTTAGGATAATTTCAAAGATTTATATCGTAATTTTAAATTATTTGGGTAGTTTTAATAATAATAATAATAATAATAATAATAATCTATTTTTAAGGTTACCCCAAAGCGAGACACCAAATTGGTGTATGAGACCCCCTTGTTTGTGGGACAAGGGACCCCTCTGCGCAGCGATTTAACTGCTAAAGTATACAGAGGTGTACATACACTACCCCCTCTGGATTTGAACCCTTAAAATCCAAAAGTTACTTAAAGGCAACCTAATGCTAAATTAAAATCATAATTTTAATCATTTGAGTAGTTTTAAAATCCAAAATTTAATTAAAAGCAACTTAATACAATTACTGAACTTGCAGAATTTCAAAAATAAAAAAATTTAAAAAAGAATTTAAACAGATTTGAAATAGAAATTTGCGGAGAAATTTGTTGTTTATCCTACTAAGCAAGAAGATATGCGTCAAATTATATCTATATTTATTATTTATTTATGAATTTCATCCATCTCAACTACTTTTAATAATCTGATTGGTACAAATGGTAATGTATCTTAGAATCTCGTATATTTATTATTTATTTATGAATTTCATCCATTTCCGCTACTTTTAATAATCTGATTGGTACAAATGGTAATGTATCTCCGGTATAAGAAGACGGCAAAAATTATTTAGCTTGTTGCAGGTTAATTAATGCGGTAGTAGCTGGCATTGTATCTCTTGAGATCCAAGGGAAATTAGTTTGCAGTAGGTTAAATATTGATCACCCAAGAAAAAGTGTTTAAATGAGGATTTTCAAAAATAGTATAAACACTAACCAAAATGTCCTCGACTTGTCGGAATTTGGTAGAGCAATTGGTTTTGAAATGGCAATTTAAATTATCTCCAATTATAATTTTGATTATTTGAATAATTTTAAAATTGGTTATTTAATATAGATAACCAAATCTAAATGCCAAAATTAGGAAATCATAGAGATAGAAATTTCAAAGAACAATTTTAGTCAATCTTTATAAGTGTGTTTTAGTTGTCTTTTTATCATACTCCTTATTTAAATGACGTTAAAATCAGGCATAAGAAGGTCTTAAATGGTGACTTTAAAATTTTAAATGATCTCGGAATCTGTATAAAAAGAAGTTGATGAAGATTTTCATTATTTAAATGATGTTGAAGAAATGTTTAAATGACTATTTTCATTGTTTAAATGATTTAGAAGTCCGGTAGGCTAAGTAATGGGTCTCTATGTGGGCATGACATCAAATACACACGTTTCTCTACCCATTAACCAATTTCTAGACGCTGGAGTGGATCTTAAAGAGATACCACTTCCTCATGAATTTATTTTGAATCGTGATCTTTTGGCTCAACTTTATCTCAGTTTTGCTAAGGGATTGACCCATTTTTCACCCTTAATTGGTCGGAATATTCACATTTTTTTACTTTTCGTGGAGGATTAAATCCAGTAACAAGGGGTCTGTGGCTGGCTGACTGATACTGCACATCATCATTTGGCTATTACAGTTTTTTTCCTGATAGCCGATCATATGTATAAGACCAATTGGATCTGTTAGACTCTTCCTTAAAAATGCAAAATCATGGCTTTGTTAGACTCTTCCTTATAAAATAAAATAAAAAAGTGTTTAAATGACAATTTTAGTTGTTTTAATGATTCCAAATCCACTACAAGTAATGTTTAAATGACCAAATTAAGATTTTCATTTTCTATTGTTTAAATGATTAAATTAATCATTTATACAATTTCAAAACCGAGCTGTCTAACTAAGAGACTATTTTGATTTACAGGTTGATTTTCAATCGATCTGGTTAATTTAACTCACAAAATCTTGTAATTTTTGTTGTTTGTTGGGCTATTTAAAATGCTCACAAAATCTTGTAATTTTTGTTGTTTGTTGGGCTATTTAAAATGCAGAAATGAAATCATGTGACATGAAAACCCCCAAACACTCACACCTTGTAAGATCTAGCAATGTTTTTGTAAATTTTGATAATTCAGTGAAGATTCATAGCAAAAACTTGTAAAAACCAGTGGGAAATAAAGAGAAAATCGTCCCCTAGTTAGACAACTCGTTTCAAAACATAATATTTAGAAGAGAAACACTGTAAGCAATATTCAACCTGCTGCTGCAGACCGTTTAATGTCACGGCCTAGTTGCTTGATCCAACGGGCATCCTGCTGCTGCCACATTAAACTGTTGTAGGCCATTTAATGTCACTGCCAAGTTGCTTGATCCCAGAAGCATCTTGCTGCTGCCGCATTAAATGGTCTACAAGCTGAATATTGCTGACCGAAAAACACTATTTATAGTTACTAAAATTACAATTTCCAAACCGAATTTTGGTCGGATTCAGAGAAAATACACCCAGAAAATGGGAAGAATGGATGCCCATAAGTCATAAATCATGCAGATGCTACTCTGCCTAATAATGTCCAGATACAATCATTTTCAACAGCGACAAAAAGTTGAAGGCCTGCCTTCAATTGCAAGCAACTGGAAATCCGATTTGGACTTTTACGGCAGCAGATTTGGCAATTTGGAATCTTATGGCTACACGACAGACGGCGTCCTATGAAGGCTGCGCTCCCGGGCCCAGACGAAGGAAAATTCGTATCCCATCTTTCTCCGTCTTTTTCAAACAATTGGTGTTTCTTGTTTGCAGTGGCGTTCGACAGGACGGGAAGAAAGAAAGCGAATCAATGGCGGCATTTAATCAGCGTTGCAGGATGGCGTCACGGGTGTTTGGTGGGTCGTCTTTTCGTGCATTCAGGGTGGGGGCCGTCCGGCCACTTGTAGACATGGCTGGCGGCCTGGATACTTATCATCAGTCGGCGCGTAGGATAAAAGATAACCAAATCGCCCCGCGTTTTCGGCAGATTTTTTTAATGAAATCCGTCAAAATCTTTCCGAAAAATTGTTATTTCATTAATTATGCAAATTTGACATTGGAATTTACTTCTTCAACATTAAACATCGATTTTAAAACTACCCAATCATCCAAATTGCATTTTAAACACTCTAAACTGCAATTTTCCAAGATTTTTCTGTACAGGTTTTCGTCGGATTCCATCATGTCGGGGGCGATTTGGTTGTCCCGTATACTGCTCTCTAATTCGACTGGCTTTACAGCGCACCACATAAGAGAGCGAGGATCGCCAGTGACATTTAGCCACCTTCACTTTCCAGGTAGATAAACGTCCAAAATTATTAGTTAGTGTTTTTTGTTTATTAGTTTTTTAAGATGGTAAAATCTATCATAACTAAGTTGTCAAATTGCCACCAGGAAACAAAAATGTGTTTTTTGGTGGATTTGTTTGACAAAAAAAAATCAAATTTATGTTGTAAAATTGTTATTCTTACAACTCTACAATTTCTGTAATTGTATTTGACTGTTCTATACTAAATCCATGATTCTAAAACTACCGAGATGGCCGAAATTTTGATTTAAAAACTCGAAATTACAATTTAGACAAAAAAATCGTCTACCAGATTCCCGCTGGTTGGGGGCGTTTTGGTTAGCGCTTATAGTGCTCCGTCAAACTAATATTGAAGACAGCCATCACTGCCGTTATCACAATTGCAAGTTGAATTTAGGCGTCCCAGTCAAAAATATTAATACCTATGATTCCTACCAAAATATTTAAAAAGTTTATTTGACTTTTATGAATTTAGGCGTCCCGTAAAAAATATTAATACCTATGATTCCTACTATACCCTAGCTAGTTACCCTTAGCCATTGTGTTGGACAGGCTCCTACACTTCTCTGCATTGCTCATAATTACCCTTCCCCATTGTGTTGCTACACTTCTCTGCGTTGTTCGTAATTACCCTTCCCCATTGTGTTGAGTCTTGATATGTTCAAAAAAATATTGCTATAATGTGTTGTGTTGTGTTTTGTATACTTATGTCAGGTTGTTGTGTATTGCTTTTAATTTCTTCTAGCTGCCAATGACATGCTACAAAAAAAAATTGACCCTCAATGACATTGCCTAAAACGTAAAATAATAGGCACTAAAATTTGAAACCGTCATTAAATATTCATTGACAGGCACGGGAAAATTGAAATTCCAGCCTGCTTCCACTCCTACCAATGCCTTTGGGTATTGGCCTTAACCTATAAAGTCCAAGGACGACGAACTCTTAGCCAATCAGAAACAATTTAAGGTCTTACTCTTATTGCAATTATGTTTAATGATCCCTATTTCTTAAGATTTAATGTTATTTTGAGAGATATATTTTTTAAATCCACAATTATTCTTCTCTAATTCTCTTATATATATAATATATATATAATTGATGAAATGTATATAGTAAGAGGGATTCAATTTAATTGAAGGATTTTAATATATTGGAGAAACATTTAAATTTATTAAAAGGTATGGATGGGTGTGAGGTCATGATAATAATAACTGCAAAGTGATTTAACTGCTAAAGTCTACAGAGGCGTACATACACTACCCCCCTCTCGATTTGACCTGTGACCTCCTAAGAAGAAACACATGCTCTTAACCATTAGGCCCACTCATGTTGTATCATATGTTTTGTGGCAATTTACAAATTAGTTGGTTAGGATCTCTTCCTACTTACATTGTGAAAACGGTGAGAGAAAGAAGTAACCAACCTAATGCAATTAATTAATTTAGAATGCAAGTATTCATAATTTATCAATAAGACTGTATTGGAGCTTCGAAAATTAGTATCCCTTCATAATGAGTGAACTGTACACTCGAAACATTGTAAACATTTTAATGCTCCAACATTTTTCTATTCTAAAAAAATTATTGTCAAAATAACAAACTCTCTTATTGCTAAACATTGTAAACATTTTGATGGTCAAAAAAACATTGATAATGCTGTAAAAAATATTATCAAAATAAGAAATTATCGTATAATTATGGTGCCTTCGGTGAATGTGGTGCTTTGTCAAAATGTGAAGCTAATGGAACAGAATCCAAGTTGGGCTATAAGAAATCTTTGGATAGAAGGAAATTATACTTTAGTGTAGCTAAAAGATTTCATTATATCATCCTTGAAGTGAAGGTATTAGCTAGAGTAATTATGGACATTTCGGGCAAGTTGGTTTTGGGTCCATCTAACTAGATGGACCAAAGGTAGGTGTTTTAGACCTTGTTATAAAGACCCTTCTTTATTTCTCTCTTGGAATACTTCAGAGCATCTATCAAAAAGGCGGGCGAGGATGATATATTAACATTAAGATCAACTAAAGAAAGCAATAAAGAGGCATTTAGATACTAGGAAGAGTCCACCCCACTTTTTTTTCACCAAATAGAAGACATGAATGTTAGATATGGGTACTTAGAGTGAACAAACTTGGAGCTAGCCATCATCTGGACCTTATGTATCATTATCATCACCTGTTACATCACCCAAAAATTGAGTGAGGGGGTACCAAAATCTAGAAGATGGTGACTTGAAGCATTGATCTCTTGGCATGAATGTGCTTGGACAACATTGACACAAGTGCCCTCTCTCTCCATCTAGACTCTATCACCCGAAGGTATATTCCTCAAATCTCAAGCCCATATAGGGGAGCAAATGTGACCAACAAGTGAAAGAGGTAGATCTTTGTCCAAATGCACTAAAGTTGAGGTTCAAATCATTACTTCTTAAGGTTGGTGAGAGCCATATAATCCTTGCTTAATCTAAACATTGTTATCAATATCAAACAAAAAAATGTAGTCCTAAAAATACTTACCCTAAATATACATATTATGTGACCATCTCAATTGCCTTTCCCGTGTGGGTAAGCATCACTTTGTCCACCTCTTGGAGATGTTAAAAGCTATGATTTTTTTTTTCAAATTTACTTCAAACCCATGAGAATTACAAAAAGATCCTAAAATATGTAGTGCTTTTGGAGAACTCTCATCAAGTGAGACATCAATATAATATGGTCCAAACAAACAACAGTAAGCAATGAATATGTACTATACTCTCCAAAGACAATGCCCTAATCCTCAAAATACTGGTTTATAAGTGTTTTTTATATTTTTGATCAATTACGAAATGACTAAAATTATTAATAAAATCATTAAAAAACATGATTGAACATGTATGATGTTTATTTAAATCTTAATGAAAATTGTATTAGACATTCATTTAAAATATGTGCATTTTGAATACCTTCTTGCATTTTGAAATCATATTTTTTTCAATATGGTTCATGGTTCGAGACCTTGCTATGTCCATGGATCTAAGCCAAGAGGCTCATCCAAAGGGGCCTCACCCTATTGACATTACATAGATACCTAACCTCGAAAGACCCAAAAAATTGAACCATCGACCTTGACCATATTGCGTCCAGGTCTCTCGACAGATACCACCAACTAAACTACCCCTCAAAGGTGCATTTTTTAATTATATAATATAATATAATACGTTCTTACTCATTTGTTAACAATAAATAATATTGATTTGGAAAGTTTTATTTATTTATTAGTGTGAAATGATAAGCGCAATAAAGTTACATTCTTTGTTAAGTGCAATAAAGTTATATTTTTTGTAAAGCAATTAAATATCTACATAGAAGTTAGGTTCTCCTTGAAATCCAAATCGTTAGAAAAGTGAAAGTGCTATCCACGAGAGTAGGTGGATTCAATGAGAAAAATGACATTGTGGTGTCCTTATCATACAAATTGTTAAGAAAAGTGAAAGTGCCACCAAAGGAGAGCATGGGGATTCAACGACTGTTTTTTTAAAATGTAATTTGTTTAAAAAACCATGGTCCTCACAAAAAAAGTGAAGTAGTTGGTGTTTCTAGGAATGTCAATATCTCTTCTTGTTTAGGAGGGACAATCTCTTTTTAAATTCTTATCAATGTTGTCCAAACTTGGAATAGTTGTAAACAAAGTTCCAAAATATCTAAAGGTTTACATAAATAATAATAATTTCTAAACATGAATACTAAATAATAAATTAGAAACCAACAATGATTTATCTTGATTATTTGGACCAATTCTTAATTAGAGAGGATCAATGTCAATTCTATGTTATTTCTAAAAACCATTAGTCGTCTTGGGAGATATCAAAGTCTAAAAAATGGCTAATGCCAACATTAAAAAATTGTCATTATGCATTTGGGGTGGAGACCAATTATGCTTGCATCCCTACTTTTCATAAACATACTTGTTAACCCCATGACACAACATACTATTTTACACTGCAAAAGAGATGACCAAGCACATGAGGGACCAAGTGGCTCCCTCCCCATGTTGTAGGGGTGCACACCAAAACTCTTACAATTGTAAATGCACCATTTCTATTTGAATCGTGTACAATTGCAATCTAATATGAAAGAACAAAGTATCACAAATTAGTGTGTTGCATACCATGACAAGGTTCATGAAAGTTCTATCTTATTAAATAAGAATGCATTCTCGTTCTTTCATAAAAAGTAAAGCAGTTCAACCCAAATAAGTGCCTAAGAAATATTGTCTACAGAGTGGGTTACCTTCCATGTAATGGAAACTTGAAGATATTGACAACTAACTGGCTCTGCCCAAGCCTATGCAGACTTGGCTATGACACAAAACTATAACAAGTGTTTCATGATATTTTTTTCGCAAGTAAGGTACAACATAGATTGTGGGCTCTGAGTTACCTTAGTCCTTTATCTATAGGAATATGTCTTATCACTAATGACCAAAGAAAAAATAATTTATTTGGCTCTGGTGTTGGCTTGGAGTCTTCATAACTAGAAGATATACTTTTTTTAGTACTTAACTTGTTAAAGATTGTTCATACAACCCTCAAGGAAAGACCCATAGCACCAATCCATTTATAGGAAAATACTTAGCAGGTATGCCATAAATTGTATAAACTGACCCCATTTATAGAGGAACAACTACATGTAGGGTGATTGCATACCTAACTTGAGGAAGATATCATCCAGATTTAGTATTTCAAAATTGTTCCAAGATAATCCTATCAAGATAGGCTAATCTAAACTTAATATTAATATTTGTCTGTGGAATCCAATCCCTTATTTAGATATCCAATGAATCAATAGTTGTCTAAATACCCACTTTGTGGAGCCATAAGGTCTAGAGCCAAGGTGTTTCAACCACTTTTTCCCTTTAGTATGCCCTACGTAGGGTTTCTAGATGTAATGATCATTGAAAGATAAGCATGTTTGCAAGGACATATCTCTCCATGACATAAAGGACTTGATGGTGTCCCAAGCCTACTAGATACTCTTAACCACAAATGTGTCCATAACTTTTACCTAAGAAAAAGTAGTAATCAATGATTTGAAAGAGATACCCTACCAAAATGTATTACCTAGTAGATGTAAGTTTTAAACCTGTGCAGAGAATCAAAGCATACAAATTCTTTTAAGCAAAAGAGAGATTACACCACAACATTCACACATAAACACAAAGCTTTACCCCAGAAACCCTTAACTGGGAAAACCAACAAACCTTGGAGCCACACCTCCTATTTTCCCATTATCATCATGAATCCCTAAAATACAAAAGATAGGTATTCAACAACATCCAATGCCCTAATCTGTCAACCCATATTAGAAAATAGAAACCAATCCCTTAATCGGGATTAAATTACATATTTTTAGAAAAATCCCCAAAATGGTCGTTTTTGAACAGAAACAAGCCTCTCGACCTGTTTCCATGAAGGTGCTGACAAGGATCGTCAGACTCGGCGTTGACAGACACACCTTACCTCCACCCGCACTTGCAAAGAATATAACATATACCCAACAGTAAAGTCCCTTGGATGATGCAATGCCTAAGAAAGTATTTCCAAGCCCTTTTCATTCATGACCAAACAACCTAGCATTTTGAAACATATTAAAGCTAGGACTTATGTAAAGGTCTTGATGATCCTTGGGGTGGGTGCAACATATCCCATTTGACATTGTGAAATTATTTTCCATCATAATTATTAGGTCATACAAAATTCTTCATTAGAGGAAATTTCAACTCAAAATGGGCCTTTTAACTTTTATTCAAATTCCATGTCATCATGTGTTAGCCAATGAAATTGCTTTAAATTTGAAATACCGTATAGGTCTTAAACACTTTTTTAATATAAATTTGGGGATAGGTATCATAAAAAAACTACTTTTTTTGTTTGTATTTTTTACATATCTTCCCGTGTTTTTACTCAAATTTCGATCGGGAGAGCTCGTTGGATGCGGAATTCAATTCCGCATCCAACGAGTACCCACTCGGCATACTTTTGACGGACCCCGCTACCCCAAAAACAAGAAATACCTGAAAAAATGGAATGATGACATCATCATTCCGTTTATTAATGCCACTTTTGATTGACAAACAAACCCTGTACGACAATTGAGTTCTACATTATGTGATAGCTTGTTGCGTTATGCCTTGGATTAAACACAAGGCATGACATAGATAAGCATTCTATGTATGAATTTGGATACCACCATATTGGAATTGGTGGTTAGATGGGTAGTTTCACAAGGTTACATATATTATATTAATATAAAAAATAACTAACATACCTCCACAGCAGGGGAAATAAAACATCGAAGAGAACTTCGATATTTTGAAAAAATGAGAGAAAGTTGTGTATGCAGATAATATGTTTAAAACAAGTCTAGTGAATATATGGAGGGAACAACCCATGTAATTGATGGAAAGTAAAATGAGATGTACATTAATTTGTCATACGAGAAAGAATACATATGTGAATAAAAAAATAAAGGGTTAGGTAGTTATCACGTTTGACTCTAATTTTATTAGCAAATAACATTGATATTTTCATTTGGTACAAGGAGTGTCAGGACCGAGGGATGCAATTTTAAGTGTGAAAGGAACAGAGAATGAAGGCATGCCTCTTCCTTTTTGCAAAGTGTGACATGTAAAGTGTATTTCATCTTTGCATAACGGTCAAAGGAGAACGATGGTGCAATTCACATTCCTTCTAATGTTGTAGTACGTGACAGTGCCATGAAGTTCAAGCCTTGACATTTAGTGTTACCAATGTCAATGGTTAACCTTGTTAACGTCAATCCTTGGGATTTATGGATAGTCAATGCCCAAGCCATCTTGAAGGGGACTTATTTCTTATTACTTTGATTATGGATGGAATCAGTATGTGTTTTTGTTGAGATTGCTACCATGGAGGGCCAATGTATTTATGAAATGTCACAACAACATAGGATGGAAAATTGGAAGGGATAGATCTAAATGTGTATATAATTTGCATGACCCCACACATAGAAATATCTATTTTTTTCTAATTGATGGTCATCATCTTGCCGTGCATCTGAACAATTGGTGAAATATGTGACTGATCATGCAATAGACATAGCCAATGCTTGACGCATGTATTTCTTATGATTGTTTGCAAGAATGTTTGTTACGAAGCGATGGATTGTTGTGTCAAAGTTTGAACTCTCTTTTGTTGACAAGAATCTATTAGTCCTAAATTAGAGGAGGCTCCAATCTTCCAACATTGGTGTAGCATTGTGGATATTTGTCAAAAGTTAACAAAATCAAAGTTGGGTGGCATTAGTGCCCCTTTGGTGGGAGTCGGTCTCCAAAATTATTACAGTGGTAAAGTATGTCCACAAACACTTCCCCAGAGTTGCTCTTTCATATAGAGGTTTTTCCATCATAGGTGAAATGTGATGTCCCCTTTTAAAATTTCCAATTCTTCAATTCTTTCACAATGTACTCAAATTCATCTTCTTACAACTCTAGTTATATGGATTCAATTGATCCAAAATTCCTCCAATTACTTTCAAACTTGGTGAGGAAGGTCCTGAGGGGTGATGGGACATATTATCACATCTATCAGACATATAATATTTTTATATACCCAACCATGGTCTGCAATTTTCAAGGGATTAAGTTTCAGGACAAGACTAGTCAATTTGAGAGGTGGAGATCCCCCCTGGGTCCTGGAACAAATCTCTTCACAACACTGTACGACCTTCACTAATGGTGGGTATGATACTTGTCTCTGTTATTAGACATTAATA
Source organism: Pseudotsuga menziesii (assembly GCA_001517045.1). Taxonomy (NCBI): domain Eukaryota; kingdom Viridiplantae; phylum Streptophyta; class Pinopsida; order Pinales; family Pinaceae; genus Pseudotsuga; species Pseudotsuga menziesii. The sequence continues at coordinate 323,982 of LPNX010984141.1, read as the reverse complement.
AAATTATATTTAAAGTTTCATATGTGGTTTTGGTGTCGAATAGGTATCCAAGGGAACTCCATGAATTTACTAGTAATTTTGAGGTTCCAACCCCCAATGGTAGATGACTCCAAATAGCTCCAAATGCTATCGAATTGTAGAAAAAGGTGAATGAGTGATATAATAACTTAATTATAATGTTCAGGGGTGCATTATGGCCTTCCAATTACTTCGTCTAGTCTATATCAAATTCTGAATAAGATAGATGCTTTAACTAGCAATTTTGGGGCTCAAATCCCCCTAGGTAATTGTCGGAATGGCTTCCCAAATGTGCAGAGACTCACTCAAATTATCAAATTGAAGTAGGGGATGTGTAGAATACATTATCAGAGACTCATATGCAGAACCAATCGAACTCCCATGGCTGTTATCACTTCTTTCAATCAGATATTAAAAAAAAAACTAGTTTTGGACCCTTGGGGAAATGAGATGTAGTTTGCTCCAATTGCTATGAAATTCGACCCAATGGACACAAATTCTAATTTACTAAATATGATACCCCTAATATTCTTTAATTAAATTCCATTAATTCATAAATCATCAATAGTTTACACATCCATTCAAATCTATCAATATTATAAGAGTTTACAACAAGGAGGTGGGGAAATGGCACTGTTTCTTTATTATTGATCAATAATACATGATATCTCTTGGTATTTATACCTGATAACATTCTTAACAGAGAGAGCAGAGTATTTACATCAGAATACAAAATTCTGGAGCAAGTGGATCTCCCTCAAAAAGATAAATGGCTCACCAAGTGCACCTCACTCCACCGGGCTGAAATATGGTGAAAGAATGTGAGATGGGAGGGAGATCGAGCTCAATCCTAAAGTGTCCACGATTTGTTGTAGCTGCACCTGTATATTATAAATCCATTGAATCTCCTTTAAATACATGAATTGCCTCTCCAATCACCAATTAGGATGGGAATATTTCACCCTCAAAATTGGCTCAAGCATGAACTAGTCACTTACTAGCTCTCTCTCTTTATTACAACAAATTTCACAACTGATCAAAAAAATACTTCTCATGGTTGTTCCCTATATTTTATAAACATTAATGGTCTCCTCAGCTTCCAAATACATCCATAAACCAAATCCAGTTCGAATTGGTGTCGATGCTCATGCTATGCCATGTGGCCTCTCTCTTCACCTTCCATCTTCTCCCAAATTGAGTAGGAACCCATTGGGCTTCTCCAAATCACATGAGAGCACTATTGGATGCTCTATTTCGACCTGATATGTTAGAGATGTCATATGTCAGCCTTCAGATTTGACTTGTGTCATAACTGTCATAGAATCTCCATCATTGGTGTCATAGATGTCATAAGTGTAAGGGGAATCTAGCCAAGTGTCCATGAAACTCCCCATTTGGCTCTTCCTTTCTCATGTAAGTTACAGTTCATCCCAAATTCGACCTATGAAGTATATGTACAAGTATATTGACCTTATAATCCATCTAAAACATTAGGCTTTCCATAGATTTGAGATTGCAAGAGGTGGATGCTATTTAACATAGGAATTCTAGCTTGAGTGGGCCCCATAGTCTCCATATGTCACCATTTTTCCTAGCCATTTCATTATTTACTTGCATTCATTTAATTGACCTTATTAAATAAATATTTTATTCCTCTTAATGTCTAAACATCATTTATTTTCCCCTTATTCCAAATCTCAAAGCTTCCACCCCCAACCTAGGAAACTAATGATTTTCCTCCTTGGAAATTATTTGACCTTTAATGTCAATTTGACAACTTTCATGAATATGGCAGACGTGATTTGGCCATTGTGACCCAATGCAAAATTTGGGACATTACAAATCCTCCCTTCCCAATATTTCTTGTCCTCGAGCAATTTCAAACATGGTTGTTGAAGAACCTGCTTTCTGTATGATTCTTTGAAGTTGCCACTGAACTTCCCACTTTGAGTCTTTGAGATTCCATGAATATTTTAGAGAACAACCACCATGCTTGTTGCTGCACTACTATGATTAACATCACCTTATTAAGTGGGGAATCCATATCCCATACTTCTTGCTTCCAAAATAATTTGAAATCAATGGGACTAAAAACTATCCCAGGGTCCCGTTGCTTGCATTGCACTCCAACAATTAAGAGTGCTCTCCAACCCATACCATTAGGAAAGAGAATTCCCAAATCCCATTTCCTTTTATGCATTCTTCCAAACATCATGAGTACATAATATATATCATCAAAGTATATAACAACATAATAAAAATGTACATCAAGGAGGTGCCTCGCCAAAAAATCATGAAAGTATTTATACCTCCCAGTGAGTAGACTACCATTTTCCAAGTGCATACATGCTTCAAGTGACCAATCAAATCTACTCCAATGACATAGGTTAGGATCCCATGTCCTATAATGCTTTTCCAAAAGGTTGTGATATGCATTAGAATATTCAGCCATGTATTCTTTCATCCAAAAAGTGGATGAAGAATCTCCACTCAAATCTGAACCAAATAATGAGTAAGAAAAACAAGGAGACTTCAAATGACTCAAAGAAGTCTCACCAATACATCCATGAATGAGTGAATCATAAAGATATAACAATGTATGTTGTTGGTAACAAAAATGTTCTCCCATCATGAATCTATTCACCCCAGTGTTGGATGAATTTCCTCCAACATCAAATGAACCAAGCGTCGAGCAAGAAAAAACATGAGTCTTCAAGTGACTCAAATGCATATCATAGGTGCATCTATGTAGATGTGCATCATCAGAAAGTAACAAGGACTGCTACTGCAAATGTGAATAAGAATGTGCTCCAAATGGTATGTAATGTGCATCAATACAATCATCCATGTGTTCTTTCATCCAATAAGTGAATGGAGAACCTCCACCAAATCTGAACAAGATAAGGAGCAAGGAAAACATGAAGACTTCAAGTGGCTCAAAGAAGTTTCATCAATACACTCATGAATATGTGTGTCATCATGTAATATCAGAGGATGTTGCTGCCAATAATAATGTTCTTCAATCATATAACTCTTCACCCAAGTGTGAGATGAAGTTCCTCCAACTTCAAATAGACTAGGAAAGGGGCAAGGAAAATCATGAGTCTCCAAGTGACTCAAGTGAACATCATAGGTGCACCCATGGAGATGTGTATAATCATAATGTAAATAATGATGTTGCTACAAATGTAAATAAGATGGTGCTCTAATAATTCCATCATCAAAAGGAGAAAGAGAATGTACATACTCTTCATGTGCCACCATAAAAAATAAAACCTTTCACCCATAGTTCATTAGGATGAATGAACTAACTCACCAAATGGTCAAAAAGTGCAGAAGTTTCATCATGGTAAGGATTCATACGGGTAGTATCATGCAGCTCCTTCAAAAGTGTGAAACCTTTGTCATAGATTCGTTCCAATGTAGAGGAATCATGCTCTTCTTTAAAATTTGCATAACCTTCATCAAGAGACAATTCAAGTTCCTCTTCTACCTCATCAAGTGTTTGAATCTCTTCAAGTTCAACTTCAAACACATCAAGCACATTCAAATTTCCACATTTCTCATGATCCTCCATGTCATGAGAATCCTCCAAACAATCTACCCTTTGACAATCTTTGATGTTGCACATTGCTCTTTGAATCTTCTCCATGTCTTCAAGGAACAATGGCTCCTCCAAGGAAGTAGCTCTCCAACAAGAATTTGATACCAATGCTTGAGTGTCATGAAGTATGCTAAGGGATTCTTGGATATCCCTTTCACTCATCTTAAAGGATCCTTCAATGAAGGATGGTTCATGGGAGTGAACCTCCTCTTTTTCTTCATTTTGGATTTGATCAGCTCCTTGAAGCTCAAGTGGTGATGGGGAAGTTGATCTTGGTTCTTCATTTGATGCTACAAGGTATTCATCTTCATGCTCATGAGAGATTTGGATTGCAGCAACATTTTTAGATATGATCGCTATGTCACCAACATAGAGGTGTGAGAACCCATCAGTAGGTACTCCTTCATAGTTCAAGCGCCCATCATTAGATTCTCTTTGTTTCATTTCCGGTAGAATGTGTCTAAAAATGATCTTCAGTATTTTCAATAGAAACTTCCTTATACTTATGTGATGTCTCTTCATATTTTTCAAAGTCACTTGGGAGTGAATTTCGATCCTCTTCATGTACTACTTTTTCTTCTTCACCACCCACAGAAATTTGTAGCTCCTTGGTCTCCTCCCTACTTGTGCATTGATGATTATTCCTTAATGAGTCCTTGTTTGAATTATTTTTTATAAATTCCTTCAGCCAATCATTAAGGTCTTCAAAATGAATAGTCTTATGTGCCAATTTGAATGCTTGCTTAACCTGCCTGGACATATCATCACCACATGGCTTAATGACTTTCTTCAATTCATCTATACCATCCATAACTTCAATAGGTGCCAATACCATGCTCTGATACCACTGTAATTTCCCCTTTTTGGAAATTTTATCAAAATTCCCAATTCTTCAATTCTTTCACAATGTACTCAATTCATCTTCTTACAACTCTAGTTATATGGATTCACTTGATCCAAAATTCCTCTAATTGATTTCAAACTTGGTGAGGAAGGTCCTGAGGGGTGATGGGACATATTAGCACATCTATCAGACATATTATCAACTAATTTACCCAACCATGGTCTGCAATTTTCAAGGGAATAAGTTTCGGGACAAGACTACTCAATTTGGGAGGTGGAGATCCCCCCTGGGTCCTAGAACAAATCTCCTCACAACATTGTACAACCTTAACTAATGGTGGGTATGATAATTGCCTATATTATCAGACATTAATCAAAGTGTATTTGAAGCATCATATGTGGTTTTGGGGTCGAATAGGTATCCAAGGAAACTCCATGAATTTACTAGTAATTTTGAGGTTCCAACCCCCAATGGTAGATGACTCCAAATAGCTCCAAATTATATCAAATTGTACCAGAAGGCGAATGAGTGATATAATAACTTAATTATAATTTTCAGGGTTTTATTATAGCCTTTCAATTACTTCTACAATTCTACATCAAATTCTGAATAAGATAGATGCTTTAACTAGCAATTTTGGGGCTCAAATCCCCCTCGAGTAATTGTCGGAATGGATTCCCAAATGTGCAGAGAATCACTTAAATTCTCAAATTGAAGTAGGGTATGTGTAGAAGACATTATCAGAGACTAATATGCAGAACCAATCTAACTCCCATGTCTGTTATAACTTCTTTCAATCAGATATAGAAAAAAACTAGTTTTGGACCCTTGGGGAAATGAGATGTAGTTTGCTCCAATTGCTATGAAATTCGACCCAATGGCCACAAATTCTCATTTAATGAATATTAAAACCCTAATATGCTTTAATGACAGTACATTCATTCATAAATCATCAATAGTTTACACAGTCATTCAAATCTATCAATATTATAAGAGTTTACAACAAGGAGGTGGGGAAATGGCATTGTTTCTTTATTATTGATCAATAATACATGAGATATCTTGGCCTTTCAAACTGATAAATTTATGAATAGATAGAGAAGAGTATTTACATCAGAATACAAAAAAATTTAGCAAGAGGATCTCCCTCAAAAATATAAATGGCTCACCAAGTGCGCCTCACTCCACCGGGCTGAAATATGGTGAAAGAATGTGAGATGGGAGGGGGAATGAGCTGAATATTGAAGTGTCCACGAGCTGCTGTATCTGCACCTGTATATTATAAATCCATTTAAGCTCCTTGAAATACCTTATTTGCCTCTCCAATCACCAATTAGGATGGGAATCTTTCACCCTCGAAATTGGCTCAAGCATGAACTAGTCACTCACTAGCTCTCTCTCTTCACAACAACAAATTTCACAACTGATCAAAAAGTTCCTTCTCATGGCTGATCCCTGTATTTTATAAACACTAATGGTCTCCTCATCTTCCAAATACATCCATAAACCAAGTCCAAGTCGAATTGGTGTGGATGTTCATGCTATGCCATGTGGCCTCTCTCTTCACCTACCATCTTCTCCCAAATTGAATAGGAACCCATTGGGATTCTCCAAATCACATGAGAGTTCTATTGGATGATCTATTTCAACCTCATATGTTAGATATGTCAGATGTCCACCTTCATATCTGACTTGTGTCATAACTGTCATAGAATCTCCATCATTGGTGTCATAGATGTCATAAGTATAAGGGGAATCTAGCCAAGTGTCCATGAAATTCCCCATTTGGCTCTTCCTTGCTCATGTAAGTTACACTTCATCCCAAATTCAACCTATGAAGTATATGGACAAGTATATTGACCTTATAATCCATCCAAAACATTAGTCTTTCCATAGATTTGAGATTGTAAGAGGTGGATGCCATTTAACATAGGAATTCTAGCTTGAGTGGGCCCCATAGTCTCCATATGTCTCCATTTTTCCTAGACATTTCATTCTTTACTTGCATTCATTTCATTCACCTTATTAAATAAATATTTTATTCCTTCTAATGTCTAAACATCATTTACTGTCCCCCTCATTCCAAATCTCAAAGCTTCCACCCCCAACCTAGGAAACTAGTGATTTTCCTCCTTGGCAATTATTTGACCTTTAGCATCAATTTGACAACTTTCATGAATATGGAAAATGTGATTTGGCCATTGTGACCCAATGCAAAATTTGGGACATTACATGAAAGTTGGCCCAAATCACTAACAAGAATTATTTAATGGTTGCAAATGAGTATTTTTTTATTAAACCAACTATTTAATATAAAATATTATAATTAGAGTTCAAAAGTACACAATCGTACAATCATTTTCATTTGAATCGCACACCCTTATGCTGCCTTTTGATTGTTTCAATTTAGCAAATATAAGACATTTTAATATATCTAGTTGTATTAATATGATCAAACTACAAGATTCATTCTCTAAGTTACTGTCTCTACAATATCTATAACATTATAACATTGAGAGACTGCAAGAATTTGTTCTTTCCCACATATATTCTCGACAAAATACTAACGGTAAAGAAGCAACCAAGATGCAACCTCCATTGAGCTAATCTTTAATCTTTCATCATCTTGTTGTAAGTTTAGAAGAGAGACAACATATTCATCTCAACGAAGGTGAGTCTCCCTCAGTTCCACTCATCAAAAATAATTGAAAATTATCATAACATGGGTGTAACTCATAAAGGATGAATTAAAGACATGGAACTGTTTACCATAATTGATATCGATTCAAGTTATATTGAAGTTTTGATAAGCATTTTCCATGTATGGAGTCTAATGAACTATTTGTTTCTTGTTACCTTGATAATTTATGTCTTTTTTGGGGGGGGCAATGAACATATAATAAACTTTTGGATTTTTGTTTTTCAAAAAGGATCACAAACTTTATGGTGTTTGCATACTAAATTGCAAGGAATTAGGTAAGGAATGATTTGACCCTTTGAGGCATAGAATCAAGTTGTGCAAGTAGTATTTGAAGCGAGACGACTATATCTATTTTCATAGTATATTATTAAGTGTACAACATAGCTAGATTTATGTATTATTAATTATGATTCAGTTATGGATTTAGATTTTTTTAGCGTTGAATGCTTAGGTTGAATCAATTTTATATGATTATTATGTTGGACAAGTTGTGATAAAATGACTCCATCTCAAATCAAGGTCTTCAACAATTGTGCCTACATTGAATACATGTATTAAAGAACTATTAAGTGTATGTACCATTAACAACTTTAGTTAGAAGGAAACGAGAAACAAGAAAGCACATACTTAAATGAACACATAGTTCATGTATTTTGATTATATTTTTTATAATTAAAAGAAAACAAGAAAGCACAAGTTTCTCTATCATAATGTGGATCGAAAGAAATGTACTTCTGATATGAGGTTGGAATATTACTCTCTCTAAATATATAATAATAGTAAATATACACAATAATAGTTACAACTTGTTAAGCATAAAGAGGAATCCTAGGGAACTAGACTGAGATACCTCCATGCTTAGCTCTCGACAGATCCATGTAAAAATTGGCTATTATTTATAACCAATTATTTGTAAATAATAAGAAGAATTTGGCATTTGAGTGGTTCCAACTCTATCACAGATTTCTGAGTAAAGGAAATATGTCCATGTCTTAAGTTCTAGATGCCTTAGCTCTTGTTATAGGCTGAGCAATATGATTAAAGCATAGGTCTATCCTCAACCCAATGGGAATGAATCATTGTGAGCACTTGTAACTCCTTGCAAGTATTATAACGATTTGGCTCACCACATTCTTACTTGTGGTTAATACTTGAAAAGAGAAGGCCAAGCTCTTCGTCACTTGGTAGTGATGAGACTCATACAAAGTACAATGCTCGTGGGTTCAAAGGTGAAGATTGTAAACCATTCACCACTACAAAAGTGATCAATAGCACTCATGCCATGCGGCCCATAATTGAATTTATAGTGAAGTATTTGAGTTTATTCATGGTTGTTAACTTAAGGTTGCACCCATAACTCTAAATGCAATTGGAGGAGTCAATAAGTAATATACCTACTTTTGTAACTTTGAAAGTGAGTAGACATTTTTTTTGGGTCTCTTGTTACTTCCCTCTCTACTATGATTTCTATTCCATGCAATGTCGCTCAATGTTTGAATAACTTGTTCACTCTTTTGACACCTTTATCAAATGTAAATAATGAGTAAAATGAAATGATAAATATGTAACACGTTCTCTTCCTTAATGTTCTCTTAATAATGCCTTTTTCTTACACCAATTTATAAAAAATTTAAACAACGTTATTTTATATAAAGACAAATACTTAAAAAATAATCTCTTTTTTAATTATTATCTTTAGAATTAGTGATACCAACATATTACAATAAAAAAATATTTCCAATAAATTTTTACCTTAATAATGATGTAAACATTTAATAAAATTTAATAGTTATATATAAAGCTTATTTTATTTCCAATTAGATGTAAAGATATCAAAAATATGTTTAAATGGTAAATGTGTAAACATTTAATAAAATTTAATATTTATGTATAAATCTTATTTTCTTTAATATTAGATGTAATCAAAGCATAGATGATAATTTAATACACAAAGGAGTTGCAGACGCTAGTTTCGAACTATGAGAACTTTGGTTTAGCTAGGGTTTGTTCATGTGAGGGTTTTTGTCATGGATCTGCCCCCTCCGCCAGACACGGACCCGAGAGTTAGTCGTGAAACTCTGGAAACAAGCTTCAAAAAAACTTAGCTTCAACACCAAGCTCGAGTAAGAATTCGAATTTGGAATCAAAGTTTGTGAAGCGATTTGCAGTTTCCACAGTCAAAATATCATCGGTCGCTTCCAAATTCAAGACAATGGCTCTTTCAGAGAGAGGTTTAGTCAGTCTTTTTAAGATATTATATCCCTCCCCTCGAGTAATAGAAATATGGCTGAAAAAAATGGAGGTTGTTGATCCAGGGAGAAGTAGTTCAAAATTTCTATGGAAGGCGTTTCTTTGTTTTTCTCATTGAGAAAAAGGAGGACATAGATCTAATATTCATAAATGGCCCGTATTTCATGGGCTCAAGAGGTATGTATCTCAATAAATGGGATTTGTCTTTCGACCCAGAAAAGGGCATCCCTGGGGCAGTTCCAGTATGGGTGAAGCTCCCTCATCTTCCATTACATTGCTGGAATGATGAGGATTTGCAAGCTATAGGGAACTCATTGGGAAAATATATTGATAAATCCAAACCAAAACCTATGATGTTTTCATGTGCAAGGATTTGTGTGGAGGTAGACCTAGAGAAAGGTCTACCCGAAGTGATAAACCTCTCAATGGACGGGTGGAATCATCCACAAACAGTTGACTACAAACAAATCCCATTCCAGTGCAAAGTCTGCCATGAATATGAACACTTTGTGCGGTAATTCCCAAAAACAAAACAAGCAGAGGAGGAAGGAACAAAAGAGAAGGAATGGATGGAATGAAGTCACCTAGAAGAAAAATAATGATGTCAACACAAATCAGCAAAAGGCCCCAGTCAAAAGGAAAACCCTTGAAAATAATTTTCATGTATTAGCCTTGATGGAACAAGATGAAGAAGAGGGGGAAATAAATGAGGTCGAGGAAGGAAAAGACAAGGAAAAAGAAGGTAAGCAAAAAAATGAGGAAATACCTAAGGTCCATGAAAAAGAAAAAGAGTTTAACCCAACCCAAGAACTACACTCCCAACTTTGTAAAGAAATAAGATTGGAGGCTTCGCAGAGCTCAGGAGGATTAGTAACAAGGTCAAAATCAAAATTGCAATGGGAAGAAACTTCCAAAAATAAGGAATAAGAGGTAAAGTCAAACAAGGAAGGAAACCAAACAAAATAATAAGGGACCAAGAAGCAACAAGGGAAAAGGAAACAAGAAAACAAATCAGTCTGGATCCACACATCAGAGCCTTTAGGAAACATCAAGAACCCTCTAAAGAGAAGAAGGAGAAGGGTGGGCCGACAGCTAATAGGAAATAATGAAAATAGTCTCCTATAATTGCATAGGACTAAGCAAAAAATAAAAGATGGAAATAGTTAAAAGAATAAAAATCATAGAATCCACCGCAATTATTCTGATCTAGGAGACTAAAATAAATGAGTCGGACTGTAGAAGTATGTTAAGCAAAATCTGGCCAAAAGGAGAAGGAATAGTTGTAAGCGCGGAAGGAGCATCGGGAGGAATAATAACTTGTTGGGAAAAATCCATTTTTAAATGTATTTCTCACTCAGAGAATCAAAACTGGCCATTTGTAGAACTTGAGGACTTGGATAATAAGGAGAAAATTTGGGAAGGGAACATCTATGGCCCAACTTTATATGGAAAGAAAGCATATTTTTGGGACTCTCTAGAAACACAAAGGAGGGGGAAAGAGAGAAATATTGCATCATAGCGGGGGATTTTAATTCCATGATCTCTGCGGAAGAAAGACGAGGGGGCTCTAAAGTGAGCGACCCCTTTGGTGAAAGAATGGAGGATCTCATCGCTTCCTAGAATTTGACTGACATAAAGCCAAACAAAGGCAAATTTACTTGGAACAAAAAAATAGTCATCCCTAATCATATTGCTGCCAGACTAGACAGGTTTCTGGTAAGTTCTTCTCTTCTGAGTAAACCTCTTATTCCAATTTCAAGCATTTTGTCATCGGTTGTTTCTAACCATGGACCTATATCCCTCTTCTTCTCGGATATTGAGAATTTGGGTCCCATGTCGTTACGTTATAATCTGTTATGGATAAAAATAGATGGGGCGATGGAAATCATCAAATCATCTTGGAACATATATGTTCCAGGCTCTCCAAGATTTATTTGGGATTCAAAGTTAAGAAATGTTAAAACTGAACTTAAGAAGTGGGAAACGAAACACTATCAAAACCTGAGCATGAGTACAATAATGAAGTTGAAGGACTTAGGGGATTTGCAACAAAGGATTGAGGAAGAGAAAGTTACATAAGAACTTCTGAGAAAAGAGAAAGAATTGGAAAAGGAAGTTCAAGTCTTAGAAAGAAAAGAAGAGGAAAAATGGTAATTGCGCTCAAGGAATTTGTGGCTAGAAAGTGGAGATAGGAACATTAAATTCTTCCATAATCAATGTATGGAGAGGAGGAGAAAGAACACCATTCTAGAGCTTGAAAAAGAAAATGGGGAGAAAGTCACAGGGCATGTGAGAATCAAAGAAGAAATAAAAGCTTTCTTCACAAGTTTATATGGAGAAGAAGTGGAAAGCGATCAAGAATCCATGAGTATCCTAAGTGAGGAGATTCCATACTTGATCAAAGGGAAAGATAATGATCTCCTTATTAAATACATTTCAGAAGACAAAATTCATAAGGCAGTCTGGGCTCTTCATCCAGACAAAGCCCCAGGACTCGATGGTTTTACCATAAATTTTTACAGAAGGTGTTGGAGTATAATTAAAAAAGATTTCGTCAGAATGATTAACTAGAGCAAGGACAAGGGAAACATAGGAGGTGCTTCAAACTCTTATTTCATTGCATTTATTCCTAAGGAGAAGAATACTTCAAGCATTAAATGCTACAGGCCTATCTCTCTGTGCAAATCCTCCTACAAAATCATAACGAAAGTCATATCCAATAGGCTGGAGAACTTTATTCCAAAGCTAATTTCTCCTAATTAAGGGGGATTCATCGCAGGAAGGAAAATAGTTGACATCATTCTGATGGTTCAGGAGGCAATCCACTCAAGTCAAAAAAGGAAAGAAGAAGGTATGGAAATTAAACTAGACTTGGAAAATGCCTTCGATGGGATTACACATGATTTCATTTTTCGCATTCTGGAAAAGTTTGGTTTCTCTGAATTTTTTTTCTATTGGATTAAGGCCTATATAGTCTCTCCTTGGATGGCCCCCCTGTTCAGTGGAAGACCCACGAAATTTTCTCGACTATCTAGAGGAATCAGGCAAGGATTCCCTCTCTCGACCTTTCTCTACATTCTTGTAGAGGATTCCTTAAGTAGAATAATTAACATGTTAAAGTTGGAAGGTACTATACCAGGCCTGGTGATAAGAAGAGGAGTGGACCCAATTAATCATGCCCAATTTGTCGATGATACCATTCTCTTGGGAGGAGCCTCGGTCATTTTAGCTAAATGGTTCAAACAAAACCTTGACCTTTTACTCTCAGCTTCGCGGGGGAAAGTTAACTCTGGGAAAAGAATCATTTTTGGATGGAACTACAGCCCAAGAGTCATGTGGGAAATATCTATGGTCTTAAGCTTTAATGCAGAGGCTAATTGGAATTCTTCCAGATATCTAGGTGTCCCTGTCACTAAGAAAAATGCAAGTCTAGGTATGTTGAACCCAATTCTACAGAAAATCAAAAATAAAATGTAGTTCTGGGGATCAAGGTGGCTCAATTTGGCAGGGAAAACAACTCTTATCAAACCTGTACTTTCTTCGCTTCCCATATTCAATAGCTTAATCCTCTTAGCCCAAAAATCAGTAATAAACAACATCAATGTTGAATTAAGAAAATTCTTATGGCAGGGAGGAAAAAATCAAAGTAGGAAGTTCAACTTAGTGAACTGGAACGTGGTGAAACGTCCAAAGATTAATGGTGGATTAGGAATAAGAGAAATGTGGTTAATGAACTTAGCTTTGAGAGCCAAGTTAGTTTCGAGAATGATAGCAGGAAAGGAGTGGTGGAAAGAAGCATTAAGAAAGAAATACATCAAGCGACCAAGACTAAGAAGCATTGAACATGAATGGGCAGGAAAGGGAACCAACATTTGGGAACTTTGTAAAGCGTCAAGTAGAATCATACAAGAAAAGATATACTAGATACCTGGGAATGGAAAAAAATTAAAATCTGGGAAGATATGGTTCCCCCAAATTGGAACCAATAAGAGAATTAGAAGGCATCCGGCAATGGATGAAAAACGAAGGTCTGCACACTCTTATTGACATCTCAATTTGGGAAAGATCAAGAGAATGGTTAGGATGGAAAAATATCAGTTCACCAGGGCATCTTGAGCAGGGATATGTAATTCTACAGGAAAATATTCACGAGAAATCTCCATTGCACTAGAGAGAGATGGATCACAGGGGGTGGGGAAAAGATGGAGAGTATACCGTTAAGGAAGGATTCAAACTGTTAGAAGGGGAGGTGCAGTCGCAAGATTCAAAACTATGAAAAAAAGTATGGAATTCCTCGAGAATCCCTAAGGTAAATTTTTTCTATTGGTCGTTAGCTCACAATAAACTCCTAACCGTAGACAATATGAAAAAAGGGGAATCTTTAGGCCTAATTGGTGAACTCTGTGCAAATCCAACCAGGAATATGTTAACCATATTTTCTTGTTATGCGAATTTGCTAAAGAAATCTGGAGAGTAGTCATGGAAAAATTAGTAGAAAAGATGAGGCTTCCAGAGAATATAAAGACCTGAATGATAAATTGGAAAACCCACTTCCTAGGAAGTTTGAAAGGTAAGCCTACTATTATAAAAATTTGGGATATGGTTCCCAGAAATATATGTTGGCAAATTTGACTTTCCAGGAACCACTTAATTTTCGAAGGAATATCTACCATCCCTAAAAGATCAGTGTTCAAAGCCATCAATTTAATAACATATATTTTGGAAACAAATGGGATAAGGTACACAAGCAATGAACCCTTTTATGGAAAGGAGGCAATCTGATGCAAAGAGTTCACAAGGCAGAGCTCTCTTCAGTCTAAGAGAATTACTTAAGGTTTTGAGGTGTGGTAAATAAGGTTAAAAAAGATGGATTTTCAAAAGTGGTGGGGTGAAATATGATCACACACTCTTTTCTTTGACGGAGCATTGAAAGGGAATCTAAGGAAGGAAAGTGTGGGTGGGGTTATCTTCCACCCAGGAGGGAAAATTGTAGACACTTTTGCTTGGGGATTGGGAATGAAAACAAACAATGAGGTTGAATGGCTTGCTATTATGTGTGGAATTGAACTGTTGTCCAAAAGAGGCATATCCAAAGCAATGATTCTAGGTGACTCTTGTCATGTCATTCAAAAAATGAGAATGTGATGCAAGAGTGGAAATATCATTTTCAAAAGAATTGTGCGAAGGATCGTGCAAATCATGGTAGGATTGGAATTACAATTTGTTCACATCCGAAGAGAAAAAAATAGTTTGGCAGATTCGTTTTCCAATAAATGGGTCATGTTAGCACAAGGGTGCTGTAAAAGTCAAGGAGGGGGCTCTTTTCATAAATTTATACCATGATTCTCCTTGCTGAACGATGAGATGGATTTTATCGGTCACAAAGCCAGCCTTTGGCTTGGATATCAAGAAAAAGAAGTGATAGCATGTTTCCTGGTTCCAGTAGATGTTTTTTGCATAGTGTTAAACTATCAGTTTGCCAGGGTTTATCCCTCCTTTAATATGTTAAAAAGTAGGAAAAATTGTAGGATTTTCAGCAAACTCAAGGTAGTTATAGACAAAATGGTTTTTGCAGTACTAAAAATTGAATACAAACAGAGTCTGGCTTTGTCCTAGATGGTTGTGCACGGCCTTTAATATAAAGCTCTGTTTTTAGTTTCTGTTTAAAAACAAATTAGATGTAAAGTTATCGGAAGTCTATTTATATAGTAGATATGTCCATATATATATTTTTGTGTACATATCTCTTTTTATATCCTACTCTTTTGAGACATATTGAATTCATGTTAAAATATTTCAAACATATAATATAAATTATTTTTTAGTGTTGTTTTTTAATTTTTTCTTCATTTATTTGATTTTATTTTAATTTTTCTTTGTCTCTTTTTAGAACCTTACAAATGAGAGATTGATTGGGTCATCATTGTTTGTCAACACGAATACTTTTACATAGTAAAAAGTTCTCTCCTCCGGTAAAGATATCAATTGTTCTTAGTTGGTCTTGAATTTCTCGAAATGTGAGTATGCAAGTTTTATCCACCTCACCTGTAAACAAAAACCGCAACCCCTAAATCAAAGCCACCAAATCAATGATTACCAAGAAAAAAACCAAGATATGCTTATGAATCAATCTATACATAAGTTTTGTTTGCAACGAAATCAAATAACTGCAATAAAAAAATATGTGCACATGCATACAAAAATCAATAGTCAGGCATACACAATGTCTAGTGTTCACTAATATATGGATAATGGAGCTTCGAGACAAATCACACATGACATGTCACTATTTTAGCAAGATTTAAGATCAAGAGGGAGGCATGATTGTAGAGCTTGGTGATGATGCCATGTTCCTGTGAGAGGAGTTTCTTTTGTGATATATATACATTGGAGAGTTTCCTTTTAGAGACAACAATGCAGCGTCAATGATTGTTTTCTAATAGGTCTAAGGACTTAGGCTAGAGGGGTGAGAGAGGGTGACCTTTTTAGGTTACTTGTTGATCCAATACAAATCACACACTTCAATAAGAGGTTGGTAGGACCTTCTATTATTACAAGGCACATGTTGAGACATATTTTGTTCCTTACACTCTGAATGTGAGATATTTTAGTGTGTAGGGTATTCCTATTGTAATTTGCGAGACTATGGATATTGTTGATCCAGTGGCTCGAGAGCATGTAGGACTTATTTGTGTTATTTTTGTAGCGTTGTTTTCTTCCATCCATGAGACTTCCAGTTGTACAAAGGACAAGAGGTTTGATAATGATATTGACTTCATCCAAGAGCCTTCTAGTTATTCATTGGAGACATGTGATGCCTTGATGGAGGAAGTTGTTGAGATTGATTCCAATAATTAGATAATTGGAGTATTATGGAGTACAAAGCCAAGGATTTTGGAATCTCTCATATAGAGGGACTTTCCCTTGATGTTACTCTTACTTCAAGGTTCTCTTAGGATGAGGGAATTGGCATAGTTCAATTTGATGGTTCAGTTGCCAGAGGATTTGATACATGTGAGAGATATTCTCATGAAAACAAGTTGATGACAATTTTGGATATTTCGATCACTATACCATGAGATTTACCTTTCAGGATCGACTTGATCTTGTATCAAGATGTGATTGTCATGGAAAGCTATCCTAGAGAGTTAATGATGTGATTTTCTTTGATGGTGACCCGTGATGTTGAAAATTATAGAGGTTTCTAATTGATAGTTTCTCTAGGGAGATGTTCCTATATATTCACAAGAGACCATTATTCATTAAAGGATCAAGATCTTGTGATGATACGATCGATAGTCTTGTTGCATAAATCGGTGGTTGATTTAAGGAATACAACCGGTGATGATTTATAGATAGCAAATCGGATGGAGTTGTAAAGGAATTCAAAAGGCGTTTGTGTAAACACTTTCCTTATAAAGAGGGGTGTTATATATTTTTAGGTTACTCTAGAAGTATTTACACCATATTTGGGAGTGATTTATGATATTTGGGGTACATGGTGTATGTTCATCGTTGGGATGGTCTAAGATATATTTGCTTTATGAATTATTATGAACATATTGAATGTATTTGCTTCCGCTGCATTTTCATTTATTATACATCTGCATATTTATTTTATTTCCAATTAAATCTTGATTATGTTCATGGGGCTAGACGCCCAGTTAAGATGGCAACACCGTAGCCGTCGCATCCTCTCCACGGCGATAGGGGAGGGGACATGATATATTTATTTAAAACTTTCTACTTCAGATGTAATAACACTTAAATTTACTATCACGTCCCCACCCCTCATC
Source organism: Pseudotsuga menziesii (assembly GCA_001517045.1). Classification (NCBI taxonomy): domain Eukaryota; kingdom Viridiplantae; phylum Streptophyta; class Pinopsida; order Pinales; family Pinaceae; genus Pseudotsuga; species Pseudotsuga menziesii. The sequence continues at coordinate 306,769 of LPNX010984141.1, read as the reverse complement.
CTAACAATGGAGAGGACGTGACCTACACTGTTGTTGTTGTCAAACAGGCGATCTAGCCCCATGAACATGATAATAAAATTGCATTGAATTAAAAATACATACACAGATGCATCATACATGAAATATGCAGCAGAAGAAAAACACATTCATTCAAGCATTGAACATGTTCATAGTAATTCATAAAATAAATATAGTTGCAGAAATTAAATCCACAAGAGATACTTATCTTGAAAGGAGCTTGTCCCGCAACTAGCTATGTCACTACAACGTTCCACCCAACCATAGGCCATTGTGCTCATCAATCTCTCAGCTACACTGCCACCCTCGAGCTGGGCATGATTCCCAAAATGAATAAGGGAACTACAGACTTACACACTGCAAGACCATACATCCACAATCAAAGCAACACACAGTTGGGTTTCACAAACTGCTAAGGCAACAAGCCAGTGACAGACGGGTTCCTTGGACTTACTCATCCAAGCCAACAACCACCCAACCACTATCATACCATCTAACATATGGGTTTCTTGGACTTACTTAGTCAAGCCAACACAAGGATGCACTTCACAGCAAAATACAACTGATGGGCATGAAGGAAATACATTCCTCAACCAAAAGCGGATTGGTAAAATGGGGAAAAACACCCTGGGAGCCAAAAACGATTTCAGCAAACGTTCTTATGCATTACAAGGGAAAAAATGACCTCCCTGAACACCCAAAATGTGGATTCAAATTAAGACAACACCTATGGGAATTTCGGGAGAAAAACCAGCCTCGAAAAACACCCAGAACGTGGATCTTTGTTAGCCCTTCACACAACAACACAAAAACGGATTTTCTGGGCAGGGGAAAATGAAGAAACGACAGCAACGCATGAGGGAAACTCACAACTTGCTCACACGGGAAAAAAACGTCCTCTTCAAGCACCCAAAAATCATGGGTCTGTTCTACCCTTTGTTGTGCAACCAAAACGGGTTTTCCCCAGCCGGGTAATGAGGAAACAATAACCAAAAACGTGAAGAGAAGAGCTCAGCAAGCTTTAGCTGTGTGAGAGAGCCCCAACCTCCATGAGAATGGGTGAGGAATGAAAGATGTGGGTGAATAATGGCTTGGGCATGCATTTCCAAGCATTTACTTGCCCCACAAGTTAAAAACATGTTTTTCAAAAATGGCTTGCTTCTTAAATTCGAATTTGACCTCCATACCTTTCCCATCCCAAGGAATAACTTCTTCAACCACTTCTAGATGACTGGGCACAAAAGGACAAAATGGGTAGTAGACAACTTTATGGGTTTTCCCTTTGACATTTGGATTCTCACCATTGGCTCAATGGTTTGAATGTTTCCCCCTCCCTATTCCTTGTAAAATCATGCCTCTGTCTCTTTAATGTTGTGGCGCATAGCTAGTTGTGGTATTTTTATTAATTGCATAGTTACATGACGTCTTAAAACATATTGTGCTTGGCTAGCACATAAACCGTCGCCATCGATTTTAATTGCCGAAACATAAATACTAAATCCATGGTGGGGCATTTGCCTTGAGCTCCAAACCATGATTTATCAACGCTATTTACATCATATGCAATTCAATACCATGGGGTCAAAACTAGGGTGTTACTTTTACGTAGACAAATTTACGAAGAAACACACACACACACCTTTTATCAGTTGGTAATGGATGGAAAGTTCACAATAAAACACTTTACTTATCTATATATTAATTGTATAAATATAATATTAAATTAAAAGTGGTGATCCTTATATCGATTGTGCCAATCTAGTGGCATACTTTGTAATGAAGATTTCTCTTAAAATTTTCGTTTGATTGTAATGTGTGTTAGAAAGTGTATTATTAAGTAAATAAAAAATCTATTTCAATCCAAAACAAAATTCCTTGAAATAATTTACACAAGCAACCACATTTGGAAGTGTGTAATGTCCTTGTACAATTTTATAATTTCTTGAACAAAGAATATGGTTCAAATTTTCCATGCTTCCAAATTGTCGCCTCTTTATGCTTTGTGAAATTTCTTATTTATGTGTTACACGCACACACACACACACACCAAGCGTGGAGATGGATCAAATACACACACACACACACACACACACACTGGATCTACCAAGCGTAAAAATGGATCATCTCTTTTGAGGTGCAACATTTACTCAAGTTTAGCATTGTAAAAAGAGTTTGCACCTTAATGTATTTGATCCCTCTTGGCCCTTTGTAAAGCCAGAATTAAAATAAATCTATACTGGTGTAGAATCTCTAAAATTATCAAGTATATTATTATTAATTGACTACTCAATTCGCATAGCTTCAATGAACTAAGTGTAGATATAATTAAGACAAAGCACAAATCTCAATACAAATTAGTTATATAACAATTCTCTATTTTTAAAAGTAATGACTATCACAAAATATTCAACGTTTATGGTAATTATGACTATTTATACTTAGTATAATTTTATGTTTTCATTGTTTAAAAAAAAAACATATTTGTTGTATTTATTTCTCTCTTGCTTGGTAGGATATTCAAATTAACATAACTTTCTAGTTAGAAACGTGTAAATTGATTTATATTTTTACTAATTAATTAATAATGTTAAATAGTTTGTATGGGTATGGTTCATTGGCAATTCACTTGATATGAAGTTACATGTTGTAAAAGAGGTCAGGAGTTCAATTCACACTTGGGTTTACCCGTGTCCCATGCTTGCAGGTTGTTGTGGGGCACCTAGGGGTATAGTGGTAGCGAAAATGGATCCCTGGACCCCGTGTCACATGAGTACCATCCCAGTCCCCAGTTGTCGATTCCCCTAGTCAATAATAATAACAATACTATTATTAAATAATCTAATTTTAGGAGGTGGCAATAATGAGATGTCAAATTGGTGAATGAGATCATCTTGTTTGTGAGACAAGGGCCCCTTCCGACAAGGAGCCCCTTCCATGTATAATTTGACTACCGAGGTCTGCATATGTTATTTCCTTCCAAATTTAAATTGTTGAACTCCTAAAAAATGCAAATATTGTTAATCATTAGACCCACTCAAATTGTACAAATAATTTTTTTAAAAATATTTATTTTTTTTTCCAAAGAAAAAAAGCGTAATTTCATTCATCTTTCGAGATCAAAATTACATTCTGTAGATTCACATATCGTGAATTTCAAAGACCAAAACCTGCTATCTATAAAGAGACTGTAAAAGCCTTCTATCATAGCTAATCTACTGGATCAAACAAATATGCCCATTCGGTGCATATCTGTCGGTTCATAGTGTCCAAAATAATACAATATTATGCTGCAAATATAACATTATACAGTTTGTAAATTTTGCATATTTTTCAGTTGTTCCAAAAAAATAAAGAGTGCATAACATAAATCAAAAAACTTCTATAAAAGGCCTGTGATAGAACTCCTAAGTTCTGCCATCGATAATCTCTTTCACTGTCCAAGTACCCGCTGCCAGCCGGAGCCCTTCCTTGGATGCTTTGTCCGCTTCGTTGTTATTCTCCATGTATACATGCCGGCAAGAAAAGGAGCCAAGACGCTGGAGAAGAAGTCCGATAGAAGAAAGTGTATGTGCTAATCTCAGCTGCCTGCATTCTTGTGTCTGGTTGATCCAATTGATTACATTCAATGAGTCACCCATAAAGTTCAGTTTATTGCACCCTTTTTCTAAATAAAAGATCAGCAGAAGCTTGAGGCTCATTAGCTCTGAGTAATTATTGGTGCCCCCCCCAAGTCCCATAGACAATACAAAGGAGTGTGAATCTGTTAAAAACAATACAGTGCCTCCTCCACAAGAGTTATTTTGTGCAGCCCCATCGAAAAATGCCCACGGGGACGATCTGTCGATTTCCACTTCTAATATCCTTCGTTCTCTTGCCACTCTAATATATTCAGGATAGGAATTATAATATCCCACTGACAGTGCTCCTATGATTGCCGGATTGCTAGGAATGTCCTCAAAAATGGCCTTATTACGAGCTAGCCAGATCCCCCAAATGACCAGCAATGGTAGGATCTTGTATTTCCTTTGTGTAAACCTCCGCCACCAAGAATCCCACGCAGCTTCCAAAGATGCCCCTTCCCACTGGCAATTGAAGCCAACCACTGAAGAAATTTCCCTCCAAACTGCAATCGTAAAAGAGCAAGAGAGGAACAGATGACATGTGGATTCCGACTCCCTTTTACAAAGCACACACCAGCCTGGTCCCCGAAAGGATCGCTTCTGCAGCGCATCCCATGTAGGAACCTTGTTGTTTAGGACGCACCACATAAACATTTTTGTTTTTGCTGGACATTTCAGCCTCCACAGAGGCCTCCACCACCAGACTTCTTCCCTTTGTTCCAACCCTGCACTTAAACACAAATAACCAGCCTTTGGTGTGTATACCCCTCCCGGATCAGCCTCCCATACCAAAGTATCTTCTTGATCAGTAAGTAAGATATTTTCCCAAACCAGTTCCCTTAAATAAAGTTCCATAAAAGCAGTCTCCCGATCCCCCAGCCCTAAAGTATGAGCACTTCTCCAATGTTGATTCCACGGTTTAGCAAGCCTTGGGTCAGCTAGGTGGTTTATTTTGACCTAAAGCTTCAATCACATTGTTTGGGAGTAAATGCTGATGAGTGCAACCCAACCATGGATCCCTACCAATCAAAACCTTTTCCCCATTTTCGATGTCCCAAGCAAGATTGCTTTCGATCAAATGAAAGGATTTTACAATTGCTTTCCAAATCACCGAGCCCCCAGTGTGTGCTTTCCTGGGATTTCTGATCCAATCTGTAATGTTCACTCCTGTGAGGTATTTTTGTTTGATCACCCAAGTCCACAAACTACTGGATTTCACCAGCCTCCATCCTCCCTTGGCAGCCAGAGCTTTTGAAAAAAGAAAGATGTCCTTTAGACCCCACCCTCCAAGACCTTTTGGGACTGCAATCCTTTTCCAATTAACCCAAGGGGTTACCTGATCTTCCTTCTTGCCACTCCATAGGAATCTGAAACATACCCTCCTAATCCTTTCAAGAATCCCTTTCGGAATCCAGGATAAAGACATCCAAAATACCGGGATTGCCTCTAAAACAGCTTTAACTAAGACTAATCTTCCTTCTCTTGACAGCCACTTATGACTCCAAACCATTAGTCTCTTCTCAACCTTCCCTACCAGCCAATACCAATCCTGTTTCCGATACAAATTTGCTTTCAAAGAGAAGCTGAGATACTTTAGCCCTACGTCCAGACCTGCTGTAATGTAGGGGGAAATTATCCTAAGCTCAGCCTCTTCTTCCGGTCTTAACATGTGAGTGGTCAAAGAATATTTGCCAATGTTTATCTCCATTCCAGTGGCCTTTGTGAACAGTTCCAAAATCTCCTGTAGAACTCTAGCTTCTCCTCTAGAGCCAGAGCAAAAGATCAGTACATCATCTACGAAAAGTAGATGAGTTACGTTTAAATTTGGAGCTATCTGGATCCCCGCAAAACGACCTTCCGCTTTGGCTACTCTTATTTCCCTGCTAAGACCTTCTGCGACCAGGAGAAATAGGAGCGGGGACAAGGGACAGCCTTGTCTTAGCCCTCTCTCGGCATGAAAAAAGGGGGAGGCTGCTCAATTAATCAGCACAACAAAAGAAACGGTGGTTAAACAAGACATTACCCATCTAATAAAATTGATGCAGAAACCTAAATGGATAAGAAGAAACCTCACATAAATCCAGCTAACTTTGTCATAAGCCTTAGAGAGGTCAAGTTTGAGAATATCCCCCTTCAGCCTCTTGGTTTTTATACTATGGAGCCCTTCCTGAGCTACCCCAATTGCCTCATGAATCTGACGCCCTTCAAGGAAGCCAAACTGCTCATCCAAAATATGTTCTGAGAGAATGGCTTTCAATCTCATAGCAATTACTTTAGAGATAATCTTATAGACACAGTTGCACAGGGAGATAGGTCTAAAATCATTGAGGGAGAGGGGGTTATCGGACTTTGGGATAAGAGCTATAAAGGTGGAGTTGAAACTGGCCGGGATCCAACCAGACGACCTTGAGTCTTCTATAACCTGCAAGAGGTCCTTCCCCAAAATATCAAAGAGATCCAGAAATAATTCAATCGTCCAACCATCTGGCCCTGGGATTTTATCTTTCTGAAAGCTGCCCATAAGCTTCTTAAGTTCTTCTTCCGACACTTCCTTCATAAGATCCCTGTTTCCTGCCTCATCCACAAAGCGGGGGAACATCTAAGCCAATCTGATGACCTCTTCTATAGTGGCCTGTTGGGTTGCTTTGAACAGATGCTGAAAATGATTCACCCCGCATCTAGCCTTATCTTCAAAAGATACATGAGTGGTGCCCTCCTCATCCTGCAAGCTCCATATGGTATTTGCCACCTTCCTACCTTTGGCGTATGCATGAAAAAAAATTGTGTTATCATCCCCACACTCCAGCCATATTGCTCTGCTTTTAAGCCTCCACTCTTCCTCTCTTTCCAATAAAAGAGTATTACGTCTTCCTTCAAGCCTTAACAAGACCTCCTTCGATTCTTGTGAAAAAAAACCCCCACCTTCTCCTTCATAGATCGCCAGTAGATCTGCCTCCACCTGTTTCAGCTCAACATCTTCTATGCTTCTCTTAACAGCTGCCCATCCCTTGATCAAAACTTTTAACCTTTTAATATTGTCTGCAAACTGCAGAGCAGCCAATCTATCATTTCTCCCCACAAGAGGGTTCCAGTGAGTGAGAAAAAGAGCTTTGAAAGTCTCATCCTGTAGCCAGGTTTTATTAAATTTTAGAGGGCTCGGGGGATTGATAGGTCCCTTTTTTATTTCAAAAAAGATAGGTAAGTGGTCTGAGTGTCCCCCATTACCCACCCATTGTCTGACTAAGAAAAATCTGTCCACCAACTGCTCTGCTACCAAAAAACGGTCAAGCCTTTTTACCACCCTAGCATCCCCACTTCTATTGTTTCTACAGGTTGGCCTTCGTTTAACAGGCACAATGTCCAGCAAACCTTTCTCCACCAATTTCTGAACAAAGAAACCTGTCAAGGAATCAGCGTGGGCACGTGGCCCCCAGACCTCATTTTGACCCAAAGAAAAGTTAAAATCTCCACCCAGCACAAGCGAATCCCCATTCACCATGGGATTTTGTAGCAGAGAGTCCCAAAATGAGGGCCTGTTCAAATAAGGCCCATAGAAATTTATCACTGATAATGAAAGCCCCAACTCTGTAGAGAAAATCTCCACACCCAGCACAGAGTCTAACCCCCAAGAATTAACCAACTTCACACAACAATTCATCCATCCCACCGCCAGGCCCCCAGAGCGACCTTTAGCATCAAGGGTCACAAAAGACCAACCAGGTAACCAGCATTCCAACCTCTCCTTGATCACTTCTCCTACTCCTAATGTCTCTTGTAGCAAAATCACATTCGGGTGTTCAAGATTAAGCACCTTAATGAAGGCTGATTTCTTAACAGGCCCAGCCAGGCCTCGACAGTTGAAGGACATGAGTTTCATATTCGACCTTTTTTCTTGGCCTTCTTCGCTCTAAGTGCCTTTTCAATCGATTGTTGTTTTCCTTCCAACAAATCCTCCCTAGCTCTGGACTGAGCCTTGGAAAGATTGGTCTTTCTGCCCCGACCCCTTCTCACAGGCGAGGAGACTTTACCCAGTCCTGAAGCAGACTTTGTACTAGATCTTAGGAAGTAAGCCGAATCCGAAGATTCTAAAGGGGAAAGACAGGACTCCTCAAGAAAGGTTTCGGGATCAGGTTCCAACAAAACACTGGGGGGGTTTTCCATAGCAGGAAAAAAGTCAGGAGCACGAGTAGTCAAATCAGCAGCATAAGGGGCATCCAAACCCAGGTCGGCCTCAGTTTGAAATAAGGAAATGGGGAGGGGCAAAGAGGGGCCAGACCACCCTGATAAGGATAGTTTCCTCAAACCATCTATCCAGTCAAAACCTAAGAAAGAAACATTATTTAAGAACAAATTAACATTAGGAGACAGGGGTAGGGTGGAAATGCCCGAGCAAGTAGGATCTTTAGGAGAATTTACAATTACCGGAGCTGCGATCTGTTCTGTCTCTTCTAAAAAATCTTCGACCACCCTAGGGCTTGCAAGGGACGGTTCTGCACATTCCGGTTCACTGGCCAAATCCACCACAGGTGCATGTGCAAATTCATGCGACTCGTCAGTCTTCTCAAGAAATCCCTCTCGAGAAGCCGAAGCACCTTTCCCTCTGATACCGAAATGAGTATGCCCCGGTAAAGTGCAGTCCGAAACCGGATGCCCATATGCATGACAACGCCTACATCGAAAAGGGACATTCTCATAATCCAGTATTTGTGGGATGATCACCGGGCCCCAATCCAGATTAATAGATTCAGCCAAGCCTTCCCTGACATTAATGTTCACCAAGATACGAGCGACCTTTTTCTCATGGGTTTCCAAGTAGGATAACTCCGCCTCCAGAAAATGCCCCAAGATATCTCCAATCCGCCTAAAGTGATACAAATCCCAGAAGTGGAGAGGGAGGGCTGGCAATCTCACCCATATAGGAGTAACATCCACCCTTTCTTTGCTTGCATCAAACAAAGGGTTCCATGGTTTCAAGAGGACAGGTGTATGATCGATATGCCAGCTTTTGCCCAGAATCCATATGAGGTCCTCCTCCTTTGTCAAATTGATCGCGAACCAGCCCCTGTTCAGCATCTCCACCACCGGATCGTAGCCTATCTGCTCACCCCAGGAAACCCTAGCCCAGTCCTGCACAGTCTTCTTGGCAAATTGCCTCCCCATAACCCTCCCAACCAGAGTGCATTTCGCCATCTATAATACACCATCCCAAGCTAAATCTTCACCCACTGCATAATTGCGAACCCGTTTAGTTTTGATCCAATTTCTCCGGCGACGCTTGGGTGAACCACCATCCACAACTTTCCTACCAGCCGAGTCTTCAGAGACCCCTCTTCTTCCACCCGGGATGACCCCTTTTGGGGATCCAAAACCTCTCTGCTCCGTTACACCCAAAGGGACCCACCATTCTTCCTCCGGAACTTCCCTGCTAGTTGCACTGCCCTACAAAAACTGACTGCCCACCACATCCGCTGCCACCTGATCAAAACCATCCACGGGATCAAAACCTCCCTGAAAGACTGGTGACGAAAACCTAACTCCAACCTCCCGCCAACTCGGGCTATCCAGCGAATCAATCGGCAGATAAGAGAAAGAGTCCGCCTGTGTAACAATCGGAACCTGTTCCATCGGCGAGAGAATGAGGAAATCAGAGGGAGAGGTAACATCCTCCAATCTCAACAGTTCTAAACTAGCCGAAGCTAGGTCCTCCCATCCCAACCTTAGGATGACCACCTCCTGCACCTTCAGCCCTCCACCTGGCACTTCCCAGATGTCAGATCTCTCCAACCTGTCACTAGAATAATCCACAACGTCTAAATCCTCCATTACTGCCAGGGAAGTAAACCGTGACAGTCTTTTTTAACCTTCAAGCTTCCACAAGCCTCCACAAACCCTAAAATCCTGCCGCCAATACAATCGTCAAAGCTTATCAAACCAACGAGCTAAGATCCAAGATGTAAGAGCTAACAAGGTGAAAAGGGCGCTCTCATTACTGTTCAGATCTCTAGCCATAGCTAGAGGCCCTGCACGCCATACTCCCCTCTGACGATACTACTTCATCGACGTCACCATCAGCCTAAAACCTCCATTCTCAAACCTCCCAGGAGGTCGCCACAAAAGACATACTATGGTCTCAGGCCCAAGATTTCCCTAAAAAATAAAAAATAAAAAAATAAATATTATAACCTTATTATTATATTATATATTGCATTTCCCAATTAGTTTGCTAAATTCATGTATCTTAAAAAATTTACATTAAAAAAAATATACTAAACAAAATAATTTAAAATTATTCCATTTTTTAAAATTTATATTATAATGAAATTTTAAACCAAATTTAAAAACAAAACATTTCAACTTTTTCATCTTTTTACACTTTAAAAAACAAATGGTATCCCAAACATCAAATAAATAACACATAAATAAACAATGAAACAAAACATTTCAAATTTTTCATGTTTTACACTTTCAAAAACTATTGCTATCACAAAGATCACCCAAGTGCAACAAGATCAAATAAATAAATAAACTAAGACACAAAAATGGGGTCTTAGACACAGAGGAGGACTACTTGAGTGGCACATGGAAGCAACAAATATTTAAAGGATTCTCCATCTTGCCTATTACTCGACCTCTTTGATTGGCACATGGAAGCACTTAAATATTTAAGTTGAGATATCGTACATCATAAAGGCCATCCTTGCAATATAAAATAATTCATCCTTTCATAAAGTTTTATCATTACTTTGTCACTGATGATAAATAAATATTTCGACCACATTATAATATTATGATAAATATGATTTTTTCACACATTATAAGTACCAAGTGCTACCCAAGCCATTAGTTCTCTTAAATGTGGCATGTTCAGTGAACAATATAATCATAGGGATCACATGCAATCTATTGAGTCATTAGTTCTCTTAAATTTAGCATGTTATGTCAACAATCTAGTGATGGAGATCACATGCAATTATTTATTAATTAACATGGTACCTACCACCAAGACATTAGCTATGTTAAATGCATGCATGCAAAGTCAAGAATCTAGTGATGTAGATCACATGTACTTTATTAAAATTACAATGCACACATGAAATCATAAAATATTGATTAATGATGTTTAAAAGCTTATAGGTGAAGGGAGAACACTTTTACTGTAGTTATTTTATGTATATGTATAGGTTCTTTTCCTAAGCTTAATTTATTATCAGTGTAGATTTGTTTAAATTTTGGATTATTAGTAAGGAAAGAGATTTATAAAAAAAAATATTTAAATTTTGTTATACTTAAAATGTCTTAAGTTATGGTAGATTTATGTTGGTGTGTTTATATGTGTGTTTGCAATTTAAAATGGATTTAGCAAAAATTGCTATAGTGTTATTATAGAAATGGTTGATATGATTTGATAAGGGCGACAGGTGTGGAGGAAGGGGTTTCCATTGGCCTAGATGGAAAAGAAGAAATCAGGTTTTTTTGGGGATTGGTTGTTACAATCAATAATTATGATGAGGTGTGTGCTTTATTTTTAGGATAAAAAAATGTTAACGGAATTGAGTTACAACAAATCATGATCTTTGGAGACTCCATTCATGTCATTAAGCAGGTGATAAAAAATTATGATGAAAAGCATGGTAACAGTTAGAGTAGGATATTTAGTAGAATCACCTAAAACCTTCAAAGTGTAAGAGAAGTAAAATACTTTCATATAATGTTATCCCCACAAATCAGCATGTAAATGAGGCATTCAAAATAGACAAAGGAGTCATACTATGCAACAAAGGTCCCTCTGAAGTGTCGATGGTTTCTATGAGTCTTTTGAGAATAATCACTTTGTTGGGGGCTAGAATGATTATCGATTACAATTCATTTTTTTCTTTATTCTAAGTATTGGAGCCACTCAATGTGTGGCCTCCAAATGGAGTTTAAATACCATGCACTCAAATCCAAGTCTCGTCACATCCAATTCAAGCAAGTGAACCCCCTCTCCATTGTGTATATTTTCCCTTCCAACTCCTTATTCATACCTATAAGCATTTATGGCAATATGACAATCTCCTATGGTTTTAGCTATACAAGCGGGATAGCTTTTGATGATGTGGAGCAGGGAATGTATGATGCTCTTAAGAGTGACTGAGCTATGGTGATCTGATTTGGGAAAGTATTTGGTTTGCCAACATTCAAGGTAAGGTTTCAATTGTTGGCTTTATTCTAGTTAAGTAGTGGAAATTCGTGGATAATCCTCAGTCGTTATTCTTGTTTGGTTTGGAGGGACACTGGTTATATTGTTTTCCCTCCTCCTTAGTATATACATTTGTTTATTTTGGGTATGAGCATAATGTTCTTCACTTCAAGGGGTCTAGGGCCAAAATGGCCAAACCCTTGAACTATGGAATGGAAGTGGGCATGGCCTTAAGTGAAATTAGTAATACCAAACGGATTATGAGAAGGTTAAATGCTCAACTAGAGGTAATGGAGAAGTCCATTTAACAAATAAGTGCCCATATTGAATTGCAAGACCAAAAACATGATATGCATGAGACCAAAGTGGATAAATAAGGGGGGAATATTGAGAAGCTAATTTATGAAAGAAAATTGCATTTTAGCTTGATTCTGGAATTTACTCAAGGGAACCCTTCTCGTGTTGGTCATTTCATTGAATCAAAGGACCTTGAAGAAGAAACAATGCAACAAACTACTCTGATGAAAGAAGAAGGCCCAAGTTCCCCAACTCATGAACAAATTTAGGGCAGTCAATTCTTGGAGAGAGGCTAGTGTGGCCATGTATTTATATAAATATGATATGTTCTTATGTATTTTTGATGCATTAATACATTAAGGAAGTATGTTAGGTAGTATAACTGTATTGCTTTTTTGAAAACTCTATTTACAATATAGACTTATATAGATGATGGAATTTTTTGAAGAAAAAAAATCTATTAAATTATGGATAAAAAATAGTATTAGAACTCTACATAAATCTTAAATTACTTGAGTTTATCCCCAACCATTTTATATAAAATATATTGCCTATTTATTATTTTAAAATGGTTTATATATATGTGAGACGAATGTTATAAACTTTGCAATATTTTCAATTCAAGGGGTGGCAAGTGTAAGGGGGGTGATTTTTTACCTTGGAGGAATACTGAAGCAAACATATTCATGGGTTTTGGGAGAAATGTCTAATAATCAAGTTGAATCCCTCGCTCTTTGACAAGGTCTCAAGTAAGAGCTATAGTGGAACATACGCCATTTGATATTAATGGGTGATTCTATCATTTTCAGTCAATATTTATACATAAAGTAACCTCTAACAAATGGTCCATTATCTCTTATAATGAAGAGAATAATGCAATTGATTGATATATTTGTAGAATTAAAGGTTTATCATGTCCTAATATATCTAAACTAAACAGTTGATAGAAATGCTAATATAGCATGTAACATGGGTCATGGTCAATTGAATATTAATGGAGTGGACAAAATATATTGCCAAATCTCGTAATAACATGATTAAACTTTATTTTAATGGGCATTTTTTGTTGGAATCTAGTTGAGATAATAAAGGCATGCAATGGTACTACCTCCAAAACTTGGAATTAATGAAATTTATTGTTATTGTGATCGACAGATTGATGGAGCATGAGAAAAGATTTGGGCATTCCCTTATTTGTGTACATTAGATGGGAAAAACTATGAATCTAGTACAAGGCATTCCATAAAATATAGTTGTGGTTAATATGGATGGTTCTACTTATTTTCTAGGTGAATTCTTGTTTCAATTTGTTCCTCTCTGGAATTATCGTCCTAATTTACATAAGTTCTGGAAGGGTAATAAATTAAGAAAAGATCTTTGTGAAAAGTCTAGTAGTTGTTCAACTCCATCCTGATCGATTAGTAGATGGATTCAACTATGGAATGAAGCAATTGAGGTAAGGGTGTTCCATGCTTTTTCTCCTAATTTCTTCAGTTAGTCCTTTGATAGGTTCATTAAAGTCTTGTGGCATAACACAAAGTCTTCTTCATTTACCTGGATATTAGTGTTTGCATGGAATATTGATTGGTCTGTTGATAGTAAAGATGGTTCCTTTTCGGTCGAAAGCCACACCACCGCCCAAGTCACCAAAGCGCGTCACAGAGTGGGCTATCGTTTGTTTTATTTTTTTATATGATTTAGGCCTCTCCCAATAATATTTCCACTGAATCAATTAAATCTTTTGAAAGGAGGAAATAACAAGGAGAAATCTACGTCCGGGTGATCATGAGGGATGCTGATAACATCTGAGGCGAGGGCGTTGCCATCAAGGTCGATTGAAGGTGAGGGCTGCTGATCTAGCACACCCTGGGCGTTCAGGATGCCAGGAGACCGTTCCTCTCTGAGCCGCAGCTGTTCTGACTATTCAGATCGGTGGAGCTGCTGGAAGCAGTGGAGATTCTTAGACCTGATCCCATGCTCTGAAGCTGGCCCGGAGTGGGTAGGGCTTTAATATGGTGGAGGAAGTAGGCCAACCGTTGCCTACTAGCTCTGAAGCCTTTGATAGGCTTATCTCTAACCATGCTAAGCGATCAAGCACAAAAGTATTGCCGAAATTTGTCAAGCGAATAGAAGATGTTCCGGTGGTAGCCCTTCCCCCGGAAGAAACGATCCGGGTAGCCCTATCACTGGCCGACCGGGCTTTGATCGGGCAGTTCACAGGGCTGTGGCCTTCTCCCAAAACTACCGATAGCTGGGTCCAAAGGAACTGGCGATCGTTGATTTCCAAAGACGTGGCCTCCTATGCCATTGGAAGGGGATACTTCCTCTTTGACTTCCAATCGAAAGACGATAAAGATTTAATCTTCAGGAACGGGCCCTACTTCATGGGGCCGCAAGGTCTCTACCTCAATGGTTGGTCGCCGGACTTCGATCCGGAAGCCGATACCCCCAAAGTTGTTCCTGTCTGGGTCAGACTGCCCAATCTACCCATGCACTGTTGGAATCCCAAATCCCTTCATGCTATTGGGGACGCACTGGGGAAATATATTGACATGGCCAGCCCAAAGGACCAATACGCTTGTGCCCGCATATGTGTGGAGGTCGACCTAGAAGCCGGATTGCCAGAAGCTATAAACCTCATGGTGGGGAACTAGTCCCACATTCAAAAATTGGACTATGAACAACTCCCCTTCAAGTGCAGAGGCTGCCACGAGTACGGGCACTTCATCCGAAACTATCCTAAAACTCCGGAAAGCCAGCAGGAGAAGGGGGAAGGGTGGCATAGGGTGAACAGAGCCAGATCTAAAACCCAATCAGGTGGGGGCCCCAAGAAAGGCAAGGGGAGCGGTCTATCTGAAAAATCCCTAGAACCTCCAAGAGCTACAGAAACAGTGGAAGTAAGGGAGGAATCCATAGAAACAGAAGACAGATCTAGCCATGAAAAGAGCAAAGAACCTGAAACAGTCGTCTCAGACCAGGGGAGAGACAATGAGGAAGACACTGCGGAAACTAAAGAAGGAGAAAGTCAGGGAAA
>LPNX010984141.1:268356-291452 GCA_001517045.1 Pseudotsuga menziesii | reverse complement strand
AAAAACCCAAGAAACACCCGCCAGCAGGGGCATGCCTCGAAAGGGATGCCTTCGGCTTCCAAAAGTAAATAATGAAGGCTATTTCCTGGAATTGCAGGGGGCTCGTTAGTAAAGGTAAGGAAGAAGCTATGCTAGATCTAATATCTCTTCACCAACCGGACATCCTACTGATCCAGGAAACAAAGATGGAGGAGACTGCTTTCCTCCAAACCAGCAAAAAATTTTGAAAAAAAAAAGGAGCTGCTGCTTTAAGCTCCAGAGGAGCATCTGGGGGTATTGGAACCCTCTGGGATGAAAGGAAATTTGAACTTATGGCCACCAAAAACAGCACTCACTGGATCCTCACTGTGCTGAAGCAAAAAGACACTACCTCTCTGGTAAGTATAATTAACTTATATGCACCTAATTCTCATTGCGAAAAATTGAACTACTGGAATCTTCTCCGTGAAGAACGAAACAATCTGCAGGGTAATGTCATATTGGCAGGGGATCTGAATCGCATTCTTAACCAGAATGAAAAAAGAGGGGGATCAAGCCCCTTAGACCCGTTCAAAGACATTGTGGAAGACATCATTTCGACCTGGGACCTCATTGATGTCAAGCCTTCTACAGGGAAATACACTTGGACCAATAGGAGGTTTGGGCCAGGGCACATTGCGGCCAGACTTGATCAATTCTTGATTCAAGATAACTTCCTTCTGCTAGGCCTGATTATTACCACTAAAATCCTCCCCTTCGGTGGCTCTGACCACAAGCCCATCCTTTTGGAAATGAGGCAAGATCAAAATCTGGGCCCCATACCGTTTAGATTTAATTCCTTATGGGACAATCAAGATGATTTCCTTCAGATTGTAGCTGATTCTTGGGCCCATCATCCGGTAACCGGTTCAGCCTTCTTTGTATGGGAGGAAAAGCTGAAGAGGTTAAAAAAATCTTTGAAGAGATGGGCCAAGTCGCTCCCAAACCCAAATTCGGCCAAGCTCCAAGCCGCTCGCGAGTTGGAATTGCACCAGGATGAAATGGAGGATAAAGACGTGACTGTCCATGACATCCAAAAAGAGACTAACCTGCAGTTGAACCTTCACGCAGCATGCAGAGAAGAGGCCGAATGGTGGCGCATCAAATCAAAGTGTAAATGGTTAAGGGACGGGGATAAAAATTCAAGTTTTTTCCACAAATTGACAGAGATTAGAAAGAATCACAATAACGTCCGTGAAATTCAGGTCAATGACAAGATAATCACTCAATTTGACGAAATCAAAGCTGAAGCAACTGCCTATTTCAGCGACTTGCTCACTGCTCAGTCCACCCCCAGCGATGACCAGCTGCTGAACCTCGTTCCAAATTTAATAAAGAATAAAGACAACGATCACCTGAACCAATTCATCACGCTGAAGGAGATCAAAGAAACTGTCGATTCTATGGAGGAGGACAAATCTCCAGGGCCAAATGGGTTCAATGTGAATTTTATAACTATCTGCTTGGACATTGTTAAAAATGATTTACTTAAAATGATCCGAAAGTCTCAGACCTGCACTAAGATCGGAGGAAGTACAAATTCAGCTTTCTTGGTCCTCATTCCAAAGGAGAAAGAGGCTAAAACCTTTGACAGGTTCCGGCCAATTTCACTGTGCAACATAGGGTATAAAATCATCACTAATATTATGGCTACCAGACTAAAGCTCATTCTGCCTGACATCATTCCGGAGAATCAAGGTGGATTCATAAAAGGAAGGAAAATCTGGGATAATGTCATTTTAGTACAAGAAGCCATACACTCCAGCTTGAAGAATAGAGACAAAGGAATGGCGGTAAAATTAGATCTGGCAAACGCATTCGATAGAGTCAGCCATTCATTTCTCCTTCAGGTATTGCTGAGATTCGGCTTTGCTCCCAAATTTGTTTCGTGGGTCAAGGCTTGCATAAGCAAGCCTTGGATTGCCCCCCTCATTAATGGAAGAGCTACCTCCTTTTTCCAAGCCACGAGAGGCCTAAGGCAAGGATGCCCGCTCTCACCCCTACTTTATGCCATTCAGGCCTCGGTACTCAGTTTCCAACTGGAACATGCTAGACTAGAGCAGGAGTTGCCAGGCATAACGCTGGCCAGAGGAGTCAAAGACATGAACCACTCTCAGTTTGCTGATGACACTATCTTAATGGGAGGTGCCAGCCAGATCATAGCTCGTAGATTCAAAGCCGAATTGAACCGCTATTGCCAGGCCTCCGGAAGCAAAATTAATCTGATGAAGAGCCAGATCTTTGGTTGGAACATCAACCCGAGAGAAATGTCAGACATAACTCGAATCCTAAATATGAACGGAGTGGTAAGTTGGGACTCTTTCAAATACCTTGGGGTACCTATTGTCAAATTAAAATCCAAATCTTCGGATTGGAATCCCATAGTGGACAAGATAAAAAATAAAATATCAGGATGGGGGACTATATGGCTGAATCTAGCTGGGAAAGTTGTCCTAATCAAAGCTGTCCTGAACAGCTTCTTGCTCTACCAATGCTCTCTGCTCCTAGCGCCGGGAAAAATCATAAACCAAATTCAGGTAATGCTGAAATCCTTTCTCTGGAATGGTGGGAACAACGGAGGAGGTAAAAAGTATGCTCTGGTTAGATGGAAAACCGTCAAGCTGCCCGGAAATGAGGGAGGACTCCAAATCCGGGACCTCCACTGTCAAAATTTGGCCATTGGGGCCAAATTACTCTAGAACTTGCTAAATCCTAAGCTATCCTGGTGCAGTCGAGTTCTTAAAACTAAATATTTCCCTGGACCAAAGCTTAGATGTCTGGAAGGAAATCACGTGAAGACAAAGGGATCACCAGTCTTCAACCTGTGTAAAAAATCGCTGCCTCAATTTATTGATAAATTATGATGGAGTCTGGGCAACGGAAAAGATATAAATTTCTGGAAGGACTCGATCCTTGGAAATCTACCTCCACGTCTGCCACGATTGCAATCCTGGATGGAATCGAGAGGCCTGTCATCGCTGTGGAGTATATCAAACTGGGAGTTGAATCAGCCTAATCGCTGGGCATCTTGGGCATTGCCGGACTGTCCAGAAGCGTTGGAGATGGATAAATTGAAGTTGCTCAACCATCTGGCCGGGAGTGCACCAATTTCCCTCTCCCTGAAAGATAAACGTGGCTGGGGCAACCGAACCGGCAACTATTCAACAGCTGAAGGTTACAATGTGTATGCAGCCTCTTACAATGTGCCAACGAACCCTGCAATATGGAATCATAATTGGAAAAATAAGACGCTGCCCAAAATTGATGTGTTCACTTGGACAATGCTTCATCAAAGACTACTGACAGGCGAGAACCTGGAGAAGAGGGGGATATCAGGCTCGTTCAGATGCCCTCTCTGCGCGGTAAACTCAGAATCTTTTTCCCATCTCTTTTTTAACTGTTCTTATTCTGTCTCAATTTGGAAGGGAGTAATGATAAATGAAGAAGTTGGATTCCAATGGAATGGAAGTAACCAAGAATTTTTCATAAGCTGGGAAAAAATGTACAAGGGCGAGCTGGGCAAAAAAAACGGTGTGAGAGCCTGCTGGTTGAAATTATCCAAAATTGTTTGCTAGTGCATTTGGCTAGAGAGAAACCATAGAATTTTTCAAAATAAAAGTCAACCAGCGTGGAAGGTAATTGTCAAAATCAATGCGCTCCTCGGTGAGGTGGTAAGAAACATCAAAATTCCGGTCAATAAAGCCGAACTGACAGAAAAAGAGAAAAAATGGATGCATAGTCTCAATATTCAGGAAAATAAAAGTATAGACATCAAAAACTTGGAGGACTGGGAAATTAGAATGGATAAAACCCAATTTGAAAACTGGTTAAGAGAAAGAAAGATATTCAAGCTGTTCTTTGACGGAGCTTCAAAAGGGAACCCGGGGAAAGCAGGAGGAGGAGGAGTAGTCGTAAACCATATAGGGATAGTGGAAACCGAATTTGCCTGGAACATAGGGCAGGATACTAACAATATGGCAGAAGCATATGGGCTATGGCAAGGCCTTAAGCAGGTGCACAATTTAGGAGCGGATGAAGTTGTGGTTATCGGCGATTCAAGGCTAATTATCCAAGCAGTGAGCGAAGGAAGAAGGGGTAAAAATGAGAGGTTGGAAAGACTGTTAAAAAGAATCAGATATATGATCAAAAGGTTTAGGAAGATTGAATTCTCCCATGTTCTCAGGGAGCTCAATAAGAGGGCGGACAAAGCAGTTAATAAAAGCAAAGATATAGGGTGCTACGAACTAATTCTAAGATAAGTCTGGAATTACCTCCTTAATTTGCCTAAGGACGGGGAGTTTTAGAGAATCTATGTACTTTTGATCAGCGTATTTAAGCTGTCTCTTTTATATTAATATAACCGTTTTTGTTAAAAAAAAAGATGGTTCCCTTTCTTGGTTTGTCGAGCTGAATGTATTCATGCTTAAAAACAAGCCTGAGTGTCGAATTTTTAATCTATGTTCAGAGCTGTGGGAAATTATTTTTTGAAATTATTTCAATTTTAAGATAGTTGAGTATAATGGAAATCTAGAGGACAACAATGGTTACAATGTTTGTAGAATTAAGGCTCGAATTGACTTGAGTTTTTGTTTTGAGTCTTTGGTGCACAATGTTCTTTGGGGTGCTTTCAATATGGTCATGTTCATTGAAATGGATCGACGAAATGAGAATATGGATAAGTTGGACCGGCCTTCTGGAAAAATTCAGGATATGAAGAAGAAGGAGAGAGACATGGATACATAGGTCCCAACAAAAAGACAGAAGGTTATGGAGGAATGTAATGACAAAGGCTAATTGTTTGATCAAACATATCATGATTTTTTGGAAACATAGATTACCCATCTAAGGAAGCATCTATTAAAAGCAAAAATAGAGATCAAGTTCTGGAAAGACAAATCCACAACCTTTGAGCATGATCTTTCAGTGTTCAAAAATGTTGGGTGGGAACATTATTTAGACTCGTCCACTTGGAATATACATTCAAAATTTGGGGTTGTTTGTATGTTGAGTTCAGACAATGAGGTTAAGAATCCAGAGGAAAAAAATGATCCTAAGGATGTCCCTTCTTCTCATGTTCTTTCAAAATCAAAATAAATTCCAAGTGGTCTTAGCACTTCAATTCTATTACTCTATTTATTTATTAATGAAGTGTAAATGTAGAGTCTCTTATCTAGCTCTTTTATAAAAATATACACTAGTCAAGTTTTTTTTTTTAATCATGTGGAATCTAAAAGAAAGTAACTATTTTGTAATAGCTACTACTTATAGCTCCAAAAAGACTCATGATCCTTTTTGCTCAATTAGTATGGAGCATTCTTGTAACATCAAACCTTTCGATCCAACCAAAACCTTTCTTTTTTTATATTAAAATTAGTGTCTATTCTAGCCCCAAGGGTTAGCTCAATTGGTAAGATGTGTGCACACTCTCTCGGTTCGGGGGGAGGTCACGGGTTCGAGCCTTGAGTCCTCTGGGGTTAGGCCTTCTGCTAGGATGGCCGGCGGTTTACCACCTCTACCATCCATGAATGTGGGGAAGTATTGCTGGGTTTCCCGTGGATCTTTCCATCTAAAAAAAAAAACAGTGTCTATTCTGATTATAAAAAATATATTACGAAATATTCTAATAAATTTATAAATTTTAAAAAGTTAATTTAATTGTTTGCTCTTAACGTTGGATATTAAAATACTTATATATTAACAAGTAATTGATTTAATTCTGTTTTCAATCAAATCAACTATACATTAATCAATATCAATTATTTTACTACAAAATACTATATACCTATATTACAAATATCAATCAATTTACTACAAAATACTATAAAACATATCTTAAATTAAAAAAAAACAATATATTCATAAAATTGATTCAACTTTAATAATAATAATAATAAATCCTATTAACTTTATGAATAATTGAATCAAACTAAGATCTTTATGAATAGAGTAATCTAATTCAATCCTTTGATACACATTCCATGACAAACGATGCTATGTAGAGACATAATTTTGGATGTTCTCTACGAACATAAAATTTATGTAACAATGGTATAATATGATTATTAAATTTAAACAAATCATGATATAATTATTTTACGTGGGACCAATTTATTTTATTATATCAGAGATGTATGATTAAAGGCATTGATCATAATATTTTAAAAGCCATTGAACTTTTATTACAATTATGAAAGCCATCATAATGATAATGATGGTCGTTTATGTAGCACATGAACCACTCTTGGCCCTTAGGGTTCCCTAGTGAACTTGGGATGTGCATAAAATGGTTTTGACCAAGTTAGATGTCATTGGGAAGGTTCACACATTATGTAGCACATGAACCACTCTTGGCCTCTTTTTTTGAAACAAACCTAAAAATATATATTCAATGAGCTTTGCATGACCCTAAAGAACTTGTTATGACATTTACAAAATAAAGGAAGTAAAAAAATTAGAAAGACAAACATTTGAAAATAAATGAAGAAAAAACATAAAAAAGTTAAAGACGAACATTTGAAGCCTTATTGTTAGTTCAATTGGTAAGACGTGCGTACACTCCCTTGGTTCGGGGGGAGGTCACGGGTTCGAACCTTGAGTCCTCTGGGGTTACGCCTTCTGCTAGGATGGCCTGCGGTTTACCACCTCTACCATCCACTAATGTGGGGAAGTATTGCTGGGTTTCCCGTGGATCTTTCCATCTGAAAAAAAGAAGCCTTATTGTTTTATAACTTTTCATTGTCTTAAAAAAAAAAACCAATCAAACTTATGATTATAGTACGAGGTGAGAGTTGAGAAGGAGAGAGTGTATTTATTAAATAAAAGAGTTAAAAAATATTAAATAGTTAAGAATATATGTTTTTTTATTAAATATTATATATTTATATCTAGAAAGAAGTTAAAGGTTGGTTAAAAGAAATTAATTGTAATATAGAATTCAAGCAAGGTTGTGTCATGTCCCCTATCCATTTTGGTTTATACATTAACAAGTTAAGGGTTGTTTGGAAGATGCATGAAGGTTGTGTTGGCACGATTTTGGCTGGTATAGTCACCATCCCTCTTCTTGACACTAATGATATTGTTCTTATGTCAAGGAGTCATTATGATCTTGATAAGAAACTAAAAATTCAAAAGCATTTGTGCTCTAGTACCAGTATGAATGTTAACATTGACAAAACAAAGGTTAATAATGATAATAAAATACCAAAAGATCACTTATGCTAATTTCATGTACGATAACAACAAATTGGAGGAAGTGACTTCATATAAATATATTAGAATCGATATTCATCACAAGCTTAGTTGGAACTTTAACATTGAAACATATTAATTGAGCGTGGAAAGCTTATTATGAACTTGAAAATAGTTGTAAATCAATGCACCTTTGGATTTGAGATAAGAATAAACTCCTCTTTGAGACGATTGTCACTCATATTATCTTACATCGATGTAAAGTTTGGGGTTGCGATATCTCTAGAGAATCATGGAGAAGGATATAGCAAATCCAAAAGCGCTTCATAGTTCATATAATCTCAAAATTAAAGGAAAATGCACCATATCATATCATCATCATAGAAAACACACTATGCACCATTGAGAGCATGGCTATGACAAGGTACCTAATGTACAAGAACACAAAAACAACACGGGATACAAGAGGTTTACTAAGACTACTTCATACTCTTGTCAAAGCAATCTGTGACTTAAGCAAGATTGGCATAATGTTTCCATTCCTTGGCTAAATCATTAGGGTGTCAAGGAAGAGTTCACTTTGTAGAATATTTATAATTTAAAAGTATTACTACATATAAATTAAAGGATAAATTGTGTTGCAATAAAGAATTAGTGAATAAGAAAAAAATAAGATATTATAAGAAGGTGATCAATCCTAATCTAGAAGAAGAAAAATATCTCTTTCTCTTAACTAGCATAAAGATTAAAAACAACGTTGATCAAATAAGAACAAATCCTCATGAGCTCCATACTAAAACGGGGCATTGTACAATTCCTAAAACATCATGGGATGAAAGAATTTTTCTTTTTTTGTTCCATACTAAGAGGATTAAAGATGAAAATCACTTTCTCATATAATATCCTCCATACACCCACATTATAGAGCAATTTCAAAATATTTGTTACAATATCGACCTTTCTAACATTTTAACTCGGCATAGTTATGGTGATTTAGGACTACTTGTTTTAAATATTTTTTAGCATTGGTTGATCCCATAATGTTAGGGATTGAATAGGTGAGTAATAGAGATGTTGGGATTCTACCAAGCACAAAGGAAGAGACAAATGATCTCTTTGTATAACCATAATTTCTTCCGTCATGGATACTCAAATGGATCGTTTTTCCATCCCCAAACAATCCTCTTCATAATCAAGAAGCTCATCTTACTCCATTGCTATAATGGTGGTAACAAGTAGGAAGCTCGAGCTTCCTACACCTTTCCTCTATAGTCATCATTTCTATGTGAATATTTTATTGCCAATAGACCTCTAGATTAAATGCCTCCTCTCCAACACTAATCCTCCATTGCAATGGCCATGGTCATTGACAAGGGAAAATGAATAAGATGAACACAAGACAACACAACAAAATTAGATCAACATGAGAATCAAAATAAAATAAATATTATAAATCAAATGAAACAACAAAAGTAGACAATGATAACAAGGACATGCAATGCACACTTGTTCTCACCTACATTTAGCAACCTAAATATATAATTTTATATTAATCAACAAAAAATGAACATAAAAAAGTTGAACCTCGTTGAAAAACCGACACCACCCCTACTTTACAATGTGCATTAAAAAGTGGACAAACTCAACCTTTTCAGTGAGTATATTTTTTTTGACAAAGCAAAGTTTTATCCTGATCCACTCATTTGATTTAAATTGTGACGATATGGATGTCATTAAAATTTCCTAAAAACCTTATTGGCATTTAAGTTCCATGGTCAAATTTCCCATCGACCATGTGGAACTATAACTTTTGAAAAATTCCTATCAAATTTTGTTATGACCCTCCCTACAGTGAAATGGAGGATGTGGAGGGCCCGTTAGAGTAATAGTGGAGGCCATTCAATGTAAAGTGGACTAGGTTCATTATGTTGTTATTATTAAATAAGCCCCACTATGTTGTTATTGTTAAATAAGGTCCACTATGCTTGTAAATAAATGTACATGGGGCCTCATTAAAGAAAGCCCACTAGGGAGTTAGGAGGTTATAGTGTATTGTGATTCTATAAATAAGGGTGGAATTCTTATAATAAGGAGTGTGGAGAAGAATATTGTAATTGAAGCATAGATCATTGGAGGTTTCCCCCTCAAAGAGGAGCCCACTAGGGAGTTAGGAGGTTATAGTGTATTGTGATTCTATAAATAAGGGTGGAATTCTTATAATAAGGAGTGTGGAGAAGAATATTGTAATTGAAGCATAGATCATTGGAGGTTTCCCCCTCAAAGAGGCAAGTGAACAGTAGTTGATTACACCTTTAATAAAAATCAATTTATATTAATAATGTGGAATTATTGTTTCTATCTATTGTATTATCTTGTGTGATGGAATTTTCATATCTTGGTATACTACAATTGATATCAAATCACTTTTCCGAGCCAAAGAAAAACATAGAATTTTTTTTATAGGTTTTCACAAAAGAGTCGTGGCACTCAGATCCATTTTTTCATCTTTTTCAACTTAGTTTCCGAAAAATGAATTCCTCTAAAAAATATGAATTTAAAAAAACATCACTACATTCAAAGTCAAGGAGAGGGAAATATGACCATTTGAAATCTGCATTTTCAGGGTTTTGGGTGATGGCCACGGACATTACAGGGGTCATACATTTTGTCAAAGAGATCAATTTGCAAAGATAATTGTCATTGGAGAGATAAATTTTAGGGATTTGATATGACATATTATATTCCCTAGTTCCAACTACTCTCTCTTATGCTATCACCCTTGCAATAATTCTGCCTCCAGTGAAGCATGGAAAAGTGGGGGCATCTACCATGGGAGAAACAAATAATGGTAGAAAAACATTTACAATATGGGAAATTCAATTTGAAATCTAAGAAGGTTTGTTTGACATCTATATAGGGCAATAAGACGTTCATGGACCAACACTGGAATACATTCAACGAGGTTTGTCCTAAACTGGAGGACATTTGTATTACCTGTCCTCTCATCATTGGAGCATATAACCAAGACATATATGCATGGTAAAATTTAGAGGATGATTCTGATGATTAGTATATGGATAGTTGTAATTTTTGGGATTACAACTACTTCCATTATTCTTTTTAATGAATTATCTCTTTCATATGACAAGCAACTTGGGGCAAAAGGACAACCATAGTTTGTTTCTTTTGTGGTAGCATAATTCCTCTTAGCTCTATCATTTGTCCCACTCTGTGGAGGATTTTTTTGCTTTGTTTGGTTATACTTATTTGAATCCATATGACTATCATGGGAAAAGGATGCACAACACCCAATGGTTCATGGATCTTTAGTGTCATCGACGGGATGCTAGTTGCAACACATGGACATTAATCCCAGGTTTTTGGATGACTCCTTTCAGCTACTTCAACCTAGTCGTTAGCACTTATACATGGGATCCACCTTATGATGGTACATGGTGGCTCACACTAGTTGATGGGACCTTAGTTCCTTGGCTTACTTTAGTATGGAAGTCAACATTCACCCATGGGACCCTAGAATATGTTTGTATAACTTCACATCAAGCACTGAGGGAAACACTTTCTTAAGCATGGTGGAGCGTTATGACCTTTCTTAAGGGTATAATGGGCGGAGGGGGCAAAGGGCCCATTAGAGTAGTAGTGGAGGTCATTCAATGTAAAGTGGACTAGCTCCACTATGTTGTTATTATTAAATAAGGCCCATTTTGTTAGTAGATATATATAATGGGAGCTCATTAAAGAAGGTCCACTAAGAAGTTAGGAGGTTAGAGTGTATTATGATTCTATACATAAGGATGGAATACTTCTTATGAGGGGTGTGGAGAACAATATTATAATTGAAGCATAGCTCGTAGGAGGTTTTCCCCTCGAAGAGGCAAGTGAACAAGAGTTAATTCCCCCTTTAATAAAAAACAATTTATATTGATAATGTGAGATCATTGCTAGTATCTATTGTGTTATCTTGTGTGATTGCATTTTCATATCTTGGTATACTATAAACTTGGAAATGAATTTCAAAAAAAAAAAAAAAACTTGAATTTTCCTAGTATCACTTTCTCTCAACTTCTATAACTAACAATTCCCTTTATTAAATACTATTAAAGTGTAATAGTAATCCATAAATGTAAAGTACTTACTTTTATAACCATGCCTAATGAGATGACAAAACAACATTTAATAAGTGTAAAGTTCCTTATAAATGTCAATTGGATCTACTCTAAGTGGTTGTGGGATGTAATCTTATCCTCCCAAATTAAGTTGAGTTCAAACCCATTAATACCATTCTCATAATAAGATAAAGGAAGTAAACATGTTACCATTCAGATTTTTTTTATTAGATTTTTTTTGTTTGAAATCTAACCAAAAATAATTCAAAAAAATATTAAAATTATATATCTCAATTTTTGATATTACATAATTTAAATATTTTTAAAAATATTCAAAAATGATAAAACAATTTATACATTCAAAATTACAATTTCAACAATAAAAATTTATAATTTCACCCCAAATTATATAATATCTAATAATATACCACATTTATACTACCTCATAGAGAAGTGCTATAAAAGTTGATGAAAGATAAACTTCGCTGGACAAAAAAATTAAGATATACTTGGCTGGACAAAAAAAAATATTTTAGTATTGATCTACTATATTAATCCACTTAAATACACCAAACACTATAAAACACACTCTTCAAGTGGTCCAGTACTTTAGTGCAAGAACTATTATTTTTTTGGGGTGGAATAATGGAATGTGACACTAGCCTAATACAAGGGTAGAGTAGGCATCTAGATGTATAAAATTTATAATCTGAAAAAAAACAGTCATGTGGAGACAATAAAAGCAACTTACAAGGTATTCAACCATGAGGGTATTGTGACACGTGTCAACTACACAGTGAAAAAGTCAATTAGAGATTTGAAAGCAACTTAGCAGGCATTAAACAAGGAGGGTAATGTGACACGTGGCATCTAGACAGAGCCATTAACAAATGGTGAAGCCACTAGAAGATTAAGAATGTGGCAAAACCCTAAATGAGTGGATTGTTTTATGATAAATAATTCAAGTGCCCAAACCTTTGAATTAAATATCATAAAAACAAAGGAGTTGTGACACGTGTCAACTACACAATCAAAAAGTCAATTAGAGATTTGAAAGCAACTTAGCAGGCATTAAACAAGGAGGGTAATGTGACACGTGGCATCTAGACAGAGCCATTAACAAATGGTGAAGCCACTAGAAGATTAAGAATGTGGCAAAACCCTAAATGAGTGGATTGTTTTATGATAAATAATTCAAGTGCCTAAACCTTTGAATTAAATATCATAAAAACAAAGGACTTGGTAGCGGCTATCGTCGTGCAAGATTCGATAGGTACAGGAGAGGACTTTGACCTAATTCTGCTCCACACATTACGCCATTCATGAATCAAAAAGTCGAGTGGACTTCAGTGTTTAAATGGGGAAGGTATTATTAGCAGTCACCATTGTTTTTAATTATAAGTTTCATGGATTTCTCCCATGGCGATCATTATAAACAGATGGGCGAATCATAGCAGAGCTTCACGAGTTAAGTCTTTCTGTCGAGATTCGGGAAGTCGCAGGTTGCATTGATCTCGAAACGCTTTGAATCGGTGTGTCTAGCCATTCTTTGATTTGCGTTTTATTGTTCAACAATATGTACAGCAGATTTTTCTGAATAAACTTGCATGGTTTCACTGTACAGATTCAGTTACAGGCGTAGATCAGACATTTTTATCTATGGGAGTTCATCTGCTAAGCTTCGTTTGGGCTCTCAAATCCAAGTTCAAGGACGGTAAAACTAAAAAAGCGATCTACATAAAGATGGACCGGTCAGACAGCATGAAGATAGATGAGCAGAGCAAGCGTGCACAAAGATTGATTCGAAAAACGCTTAAGTCGGCTGATAAACCTGGTCGGAAAGGGGTTCCATAAGTATATATTTTGTGTATATATCATGAGTATCTCTCTTACGCAGCTATTGCAACTTTAAGGGCTCTCCTAAACTGATGCTATTATAATAAGAAAATCCCATGGGAGATCCAGAAATAAATCATACATGCCCATGTTCCAGCAAGAGCGTACGTTTGTTTGCTGTTTTTTACTGTTATTTTTTATGTCTCGGTCGTCTGTAGAGAAAAAATTAGACATAAAAAATTAAAATATACCTTTCCATAAGTTTTTGATTTCAGGTGTCCTCTTTAATCTAGAACACAATGCAATAGGTTCAGGTTCATGCTTTTGTGGATCTACTTTAGAAAAGGATGCAATGTTTTTATATTATCAGGAAAACCCTGAATACAGAAGGGTCACAATATAAACCAGAGTGGGACAATGCCAAAGATTCAATATATATACCAAAATATATATATCAGAGTGGGAAGCCTTGTCTCTTTCTCATTCATTTTATTCATAGGATATCAAGTAAGTAATGAATAAAAGTGTTTAATATGCACTTTGCAGTTCTGTATTTATTTATTTATGTTGTGGCAAGTCTCTTAATCCAATTGATCATTGAATCTGATTTAACAATCCACATCTTTACAGTGCAGTTGAATCATATCTAACTATTCACATCTCTGCAGCAGTAATAAATATAATGCTACTAAATACATATAAAACATCATTAATAAGAAACCAAGATACATACTTTATAATTAATATCAGTCATCCAACCTTGCAGTATTAATTACTATTTAAGATGACTATATGCTATTGGATTTAAATCACTTTAAATTCAACTGTGTATACCCATTTTAGGGAGAAATTAATACTGCATAATACATTATTAAGTGAATAATGTTCCTTGCGATGGATATACATCATTGGATGCAAATTACTTCAAATCCAACTTCGGATACTTCATACACTACTTACTGAGTAGAGAATGTTACTTGGGATTGTTGTAGCTTATGCCTCATCCCAAACAGGAATAGATAATGTATCATGATTATGTGCTTTTTCTAATGAATTTTTCTAAAAATACAGTCATTAGTTGAGTAACAAAGTTGTCTCCTGAAATGTGCAATGTCTCAGATCTTTGGTATTCCTTCTCCGGTTAAATGATATACTTGTTGGAGGTAGGAGTCATTGGCGTTTTTCTCTTAGTTGAGAGCTTATGCTTATGTTACAAATGGTGAAGAGAGGAGAGGTTGTGTAGAGCTTATGCTTATGTTAAAATGGTGAAGAGAGGAGAGGTTGTGTACTAGCTCTTGGTTTGATGATCATTGCTGTACAGATTGATGACTGATTGTAGATATATATATTGGTTTGGATTCTATTGAAATTGCATTTCCAAATTTCAGGGCCACCCACCCAATATTTATGGAGTAGATGGTGTTATGAAAATGGTTGTTTTATGGGCCTGATTTGTTAATAATTTCAATAACACTCACTGGTTCGTGGTTTGTTAATAATTTCAATAACACTCACTGGTTCATATGTGAGGAGTCCAAGCTGGTTGGGGTAAGGAAGGAAAATAAAGTTTGTACATTGTGTGGATGTTCATAGGAAAATGGATGGTTTGGAGTGGTTTTAAAGATAAGTTAGGCCTTTACAACTCCAACAATTATAGAAGATTCCAGTGAGTAATGAAACAAATCCTTTGATTGCAGTAAAGCTAGAGCTAGTCACATTGTCTGATCAGAATATTAAGCCAAAATTCAACATTTTCTGAGGCACTAGCAAGATGTATATATATGTGTGTGTCTAGTTTTTTTTGGCTTAATATTCTGTATTTGCAACATGGCAAGCTGTGTGAATGCTAGCAAAATTAAATGGAGCTTGTTGTCTAGCATGCAAGGCTCTAACAATTAGATTTCTATGTAGGGCACGCAATCAACCTTATCAACGTTTTAATTCAAGCCAGTGGCTTAAACTTAATAGGAGCTCAAGGAGGATAACATAAAATCTCCAAATTCTCTCTATGTGATGAAAAGTTGTGAGATTTGTTGACCAGGCTTCAACACTTGCACATAAATTCATTGAGCTTAAGAAGCTTAGCTATGAGACAAACTCCATTGGATTAAATCAGGGGATCGGCCTACCACTGGCTCACCAAAACCTTCTGTAAATCGTTGACTTTAAAGATACACTTTTGAAAATACTATAGCTATCAAGAGTGCAGAAGGGAATCTCATTTCCATTGAGGCAATTAATTTCTATTACGTTACAATTTAGTTTCCAAACTCAAGCACCGGTGGATGAGATTATCTATAAGGAGCTTAGCCAAATGGATCAAACATAAGCAAGAGGAACCATTCTGTATGGAATGTTATAATGCAGTACATGTTATGTATTATGTGTTAGGAAAGATACTTTTAAGGTATAATTTAGGTGTGATAAGGCTATCTCTTTTTATATAGTCCGACATAAACTTGGTCTTGATTATATTCAATTTATACAGGGTCAACATTGTGTGAGTATAAAAGTGTTTTAAACAAAATTCAATTAATACAATTTAACATTATATAAGTGTTATGGGAAGCTGAGACCATTTTTAATTATATTTAGTGGATGGTTTAATTTTATGGAGGTGTATATTATCCTACCCTCTTTCAAATTTGAATCTCTAGCCTTTTAGAAAGAAATACATGTTCTTAATTATTAGGCTCACTTAAGTTATATATTGGATGGTATTAAACCAGTAAAGAGATGGGGATGGATATACATACTTATGGTGAGGTGGGGTTAGAGGTTCTAACATTTTAGATGGTGTTAAACAAAGTAAGGGGCTCTTTATATTAAAACAGGGATATACATATTGTGAGGAGGCAAGGGTAGAGATTCAACTAACCAAAATTTCAAAAAGAGAAGGGTGCCAAGTCACCAAAATTCTAAGTGCACAAACAAGTGGAATTGGGAAACCCTAACACTAAAGTAAGACAAATATTTAATTGTAATACCCTCAGAAGGAAAAATATCATTTTGGGGTTTTTATTTGAGATATTTGCTAATCAAAAGGCCTTGAATTTGCATATTGTTTATTTTGAAGATGCCATAATTTCTATAATGAAAGTATTTGAGCAAAGTTTGTCCAAAATTATTGTGCTTTAACCTATTATATACTTTGGGAGGCATTCTTGACATTGTATAGAAAGTGTTTTATCTTATCTTAATCTCCTATCTCGATATTTAGTAAATTATACTTAATTTCTCAATTAAATCATCATGAAGAAAATAAGAAGTGTTGGTGGAAGCTTACATATCTTGGAAATAATAGTATTGGATTATTGTCATCTTTCCTTGGAACTGAAATCATCAAAAAGTGATGATCGTTGAATTAGTGATGTAAGGAAAAATGTATTTGAGAAACTTTTGTATTGAAAGTGAAGTATCTCACAAAGGAGTAGGGTTATACATCTCTAGTCCTCAAACCTTATAAAAGTTCTCAATGAGCCATAAAAGTTTCCGAATAAACAACAAAAATGGCCATAAATTTTATAGAAAGATTCAAAGATGATTGGGTTTCTAAAGAACATGTTAAATAATCCTTACCCATAACTCAAATAGCATATTATAAGCAACATTATTTTAGTTTGATATGAGATACTATATGTTTCACATATTGAGACCAATATACTAGAAGTAGACATAATAAAGACTATAAAAAATATTGCCCAAAAAAATGATAAGAGATTTATGAAAATAGGAAGTTATACTATTTGGAAATATATATTTATATTGGATATTAAAAAAATTAAGAAATTGAAAAAAATTAAAAATATTATTTAATATCTCACAAACTTATACTTTATATATATTTTTTAAATCAAGTTTAAAAAGGTGACTTTCATTAACAAAATAAATTTATTAAGACACCAATGTGGTGTATGAGACCACCTTATTTGTGGGACAATAGACCCTCCTTCGCATGGTGATTTAACTGCTAAAATCTATGGAGGTGTACATACCAACCCCCCGCCGGATTCAAACTTGTGACCTAGGAGGAAATACATGTGTTCTTAACCATTAGGACTACTCAGTATATGCATTATAATCTACTCAAATAGAAGTAACACATGTCTATAATTAAAAAATGAAAACTTGTACTCTATATTGATTTTTAAGTGAAGCTTAGAAATGTAATGATATTCAACAAAGGTTGTAGTTTTGTAGGCTCTCTTCTCTCATATCCTGGGCAGAGATATTGTAGACTCTTGGTGAGACTTCTATTGGGTTTCTCATCGGTCAAGCACATTCTGGTGAAGCAGATGCAAGGAGCAAGTGTCTTGTTATTCTAGTTTAAAGCCATATAATCTTTTGTGGACTTAGTTCTAGCCACTTGATTTTCATGGAGTCTAGGGGTTATTGTTTGAGGGAACGTTGGGTGGCTCTCACAATATTCAACTTGAGCATCTTATTGATTAGTTCTAGTTGTTGGGTGCCCCTCCTAGGAGGTCAATCAATGCTCTCTTCCTATTGTAGACTCTCACTATGTTCTCGGTGTTGGTGCATGGTGAGCATACCGCTCACTGGAAGGAAACGCCCAAGCATATGCCTAAAGCTATCCAAGATGCGTGCATTGCTAAGCAGAATTAAAGAAAGGCAATTTTGGGCAGGTGCGGGAACACATTGAGCATATGGAGGATTGGGTGGAAAATGAGTGGAGCTCCATCACCATGGAGGCTATTCAAAAATAGATGAGTGAAATACTAAATATACCATAAATATACCACAATAGTCACTTTGTATTGGCATCTTCAAAACTTGTTAGGAAGGGAAATCATGGATATGTAGGAAGAGAAAAAAATACATCCTCCTTTTGATGGATGAAATGTAGTAGCAAATAGGGCAGATCGAGAACTCCTTTCCATTGGAAGTGAAAAGTGATGTTCTTGCAAAGGCCACGATTAGGAAAGTTTTAAGTGGAATAATTCAAGTTGGGAATCCAATTTCGACCCTAATTGATTCAAAGGTGCCCAACATTATGACCATTTATGATGATCTTTAAGTCTGGTTTCAGTTGCTTAGTTTGTTTTTGGTTTTGTGGCATAGGAAAGTAGATAAACTACCCCTCATACATAAAGTAAGACTAGCTAGTTAACACGTTCAATGGTTTAGTCACCATAGCAAGTTTAAAACTACATTTAAATTTTGTAATAAATATGAACAATTTCTTGACATTTTTTAACATAAAAAAAAAGTATTAAACAAACTCAAATTTTGTAATTGATTTGAGGCGAACCACATAGATTGTGTATATTTATTTTTTGATCTCTCACTAAT
Organism: Pseudotsuga menziesii; assembly: GCA_001517045.1. Lineage (NCBI taxonomy): Eukaryota > Viridiplantae > Streptophyta > Pinopsida > Pinales > Pinaceae > Pseudotsuga > Pseudotsuga menziesii. The sequence goes on along the minus strand of LPNX010984141.1, from coordinate 272,976 downwards.
ATAGTATGTTGTCTAACTTGAAAATAAACAAAATTATCATCCGTGTATTTCAAATCAATTAATATACCAAATTATATAGATTTAAAAAAACAAAATGGTCATACTTCTATTTCAAATAAAACACTTTCCACAATATTGTTTGATATAAGATATTGTGAATATATAAATAAATAATTAATGTAATAATAATTTGTCAAATTTACTTTTGAAATATAAATTTTGGTTTTTTTAAATAAAATATTAAAATTTGTTTTAAATAATTTAAAATAATAAAGTAAAAATAAAAAACACATTTATATATAATTAAATATAATACAATAAAAAATATGTACTATTTAAAATTATAATTAAATAAAAAATAATCAATTCAAATTATATAAATTCAAATAAAATTGTTAATATATTTTTTATTATTGTAATGTTTAACTTAATTTTTTTTTTTAACAAGAGCAGTTATGTTATATTGAAGAGCTCAGTAAAGAAATTACTGAACAAGGAAACACATTACAACAAACATCCATAATCTCAGCTACTACCAGACAGATAGCCTACAGCGGAGCTAGGGAGGAATATCAATAGTTACAACCGAGTTAACAGTAAGCTCATTAAGGCCAACAGCTATGGACTTATTGGCTGCCAGATCTGCTAGAACATTAAGATTCCTAAGAATATGGAAAAATTCAATCTTCCTGAACGAATTGGCCTTGGATCTAATTCTCTTAATCAGTCTTGCAATACGCTCATTCTTGCTGCTACTTCCCCCATTCAACTCCTGAATAATTAATCTGGAATCACCAAAAACCATAACTTCATCCACTCATTTTTCCTTTAGCTGTTTAAAACCTTGCCAAATCCCATATGCCTCGGCCATATTATTGGAGTCATATCTAATATTCCAGTAGTATTCTGACTCCACTTTCCCTCCAGGATCAAAGATAACTGGACTCCTCCTCCCACTCTTCCAGGATTCCCTTTGGAGGCCCCGTCGAAGAATAGTTTAAAAATCTTCCTTTCTCTTAGCCAGTTCTCAAAGTGCGACTTGTCCATCCTGACCTCCCATTCCTCCACCTTATTAACAGCCATAATATTTACAGCCTTGATGTTAAGACTATGCATCGAGTTTTTTTCGTTGTGAGTCAGGTTATCTTTATTATTTGGGATCTTTGAAATGCTAACAACCTCCTTGAACAAAGCATTTATTTTGATAGTTGTCTTCCATGCTGGCTGATTTTTGTCCTGAAAGATTCTATGATTTCTTTCATTCCAAAGGCACCAGTAGATTATTTTGGGGAGTTTCAACCAATAGGCCTTCAGACCTTTTTTATTAGTTAGCTCTCCCTGATATAATTTATCCCAGCTGAGAAAACAGACTTGAATGTTGTCCAGTAAATGCATTATGTCTCCCCAATGCTTCATCACATCCTTCCAAACTGAGATGGCATATGGACATTTTAAAAAAAGATGACTGATATTCTCGGAAGCTTCAGCACATAGGGGGCATTTAAATGGCCCAGCAAACCCCCTTTTCTCCAAATTATCCCCCATAAGGATTCCCTCATGCATCAACGTCCAAGTAAACAACTCAATCTTCGGTAGCGTGCTGCATTTCCACAAATAGTTCCATATCTCTGGATTAACCGACACATTATAATTGGCTGCAAATCGCTGGTATCCTTCAGACGCTATGTAGTTGTCAGAGGCCCATCCACGCCTGTCCTTCTTGAGTTTAGCGAAAGGAGCTAGCCCATCCAGATGATGTAATAACAGATTTTTGTCTTCCTCTAACTCCTCGGGGCACGCTGGAAGATCCCATCCACCCCAGTGATTTGGCTCATCAATCTCCCAATTAGAGATATCCCAGATTGTATTATAGCCCAGCGATTCCATCCATTGTTGAAGTCGTGGAAGCTGAGGAGGAGTTTCGCTGAGTATCACATCGTGCCACAGATTGATTGATTTCCCATTTCTCGAAGTCCAATGCAGCTCCTCTCTGAATTAGGGAAACGCTTTAATACAAATTTTATAAATTGCAGAACCATTACTTATGGAGCGATCCCCATCAAGGCATCTAAGCCTCTGGCCTGGGAAGTATTTACACCTCAGCATACGACTGCACTAGGACGGTTTGGAGTCGAGCATGCTCCAGAGCAGCTTGGATCTCATGGCTAAATTTTGGATTCTTAAATCTCTGATATGAAGGCCACCCTCTGATTTAGGCAATTTGATAGTTTTCCAATTAACCAAAGCAAATTTTTTGCCCCCATTATTCCCACCTTGCCAAAGAAAAGATCTCATCAGACCTTCAATCTGAGATATAATTTTGACCGGAGCAAGTAGTAGTGAAAATTGGTAAAGCAGGTAGCTATTCAAAACCTCTTTAATTAAAATTACCTTCCCAGCCATATTTAACCAGGCTGTCCCCCATCCCGTGATTTTCCTTTTAATTTTTCCCACTATTGGCTTCCAGGCTGAGCTTTTGTTCTTGGTTTTGAAAATAGGAACCCCTAAGTAGTTGAATGACTCCCAGGAGACAGCTCCATCCATATTAAGAACCCAGGAGATCTCTAGCATTTCCCTGGGATTTATATTCCAGCCTTAGATCTGGCTCTTCCTTAAATTGATTTTGCTGCCAGAGACTTGACAATAACGGTTCAGTTCACTCTTGAATATTCGAGCTATTATCTGACTGGCACCTCCAAGCAAGATAGTACCATCCGCGAATTGCACATAATTAATGTCTTTAATGCCTCTAGCCATCCTGATGCCTGGTAGATCCTGCTCTTGCCTGGCATTTTCCAACTGAAAGCTTAGGACTATGTTTAACTTAATTTTAATAAACATATAAAACTCATTAATGATTGGATTATACTTATTTATACTTTTTAACTCATATATTTTATTTACAATGTTTTGTATTACAATAAATTGAAAGTAGAAAAATTTTGCATTATGTTTAAAAGTTAAAAATTAAAATTATTTTGCAATGTAAAATCTCTTTAGGTGAGAAAGAGAAATTGAACACCTTATTCTACAATAATTAGACATTTACATCCAATCAATATATAACTAGCAGAGCCACTTAACTTGTTGTTGGTGAATACATAATCGGTTACAAAAGTGTCATTAATTGTTCTCACATTTTTCTCATAAAATTAGTTATCTGTCATATCCATGCATCAACAATCATTCTTAATTTTACATTTTTTTATAATTGTTTATTTTGAATTTGGAGCTACTCCCAAAAAATCAATGTGGATAGTACATTTAACTACCATAGAATCAATCTAGAGAATACATTTGACTGCCATAGAATCAATGAGAGTGTACACTTCTTTCATAGGTGTGCAATCTAAAAAAAACATATATGTTTGTCCGAAAAATATCAAATAAGAATACCTATTAACACACCCACAAAGTTTGTGGTTGGATCATGTTCGTAGGGATCAAATGGTTAAGAAATAGTTATGGAATGGATGACCCTTTGGATTTTTTTTTATTCCTCGTATTCTTTTAGTTAAACGGGTTCAACTATGACTTATCCATGCCTAGTTACATGTTATTGGGAACATTCTTCTTGTTATCCATTCATCAATCATCAATTATTATTTTTATTCTTTTACTTTTTATATCACATTTTTCTAGTTATCTGCCATGAATTGTTAGTTATCCATTCATCCATGTATTGCTACAAGTTATATATCCATCAACATCAACTAACTACAAGTTATTTTTTATATTTTTTTTTATAATTTTTACGTTAAACCACTTATACTATGAAACGAGAACTCGACACAGTTCTCGTTTTTCTCTCTCCTAATTTTAGTAGCTATTATTACCTTCATTTAAAAAAGGGTTGATACCAGTATCACACATTTTCATTTCGAGGCATTTTTGGGGGCATTTGAATAATCTTTGTCCTAAATTATTTTTAGTTTCTATTTTCAAGTGTTTTTTTATAAATTTAACAAAATATCATACAATTAGAAACATGTTATAATGAAAACATATACATTTTGCAAATTTTTATTTAAAATAATACATTTTTATGGACAAAAAAAGACATTTTTATTGACAAAATTGTAAAAATTTAGAGAAAATAAATACATTGAAAGTCATAATTAATGGATTTTGAGAGATCTTTTGTATAAAAATGATACAATTTTATATTATTTTCCAAAAAGTGACCATTCACATAAATTCAAGAAAAACAATACCATATATAGATAAATAACATATTAAAAACATTATATATAGAAATTTTATTTCTAAAATAAAGTCTGAAAGTCAAAACATTACCAATATATCTTATCAAAAAGTTGTCAAAGTTCACATTTTCTTCCAGACATGAAACTAACCAACAATATCATGCAAGCCAAATTCTTCATCGAAATTGGAATTTCCTGAGCTTGGATTTCTTCATGGACATCAAGGTCCTCTTCCATTAGGTAATCTATGTCTTCAAGATGCCCAAAGTGCTCCTCTACAAACATCCCTCCTAATAGGGGTTGAAGATCTTTTGACATCTTCTACACAAGTGTTTCACTAAAATTAAAAAAACTGCATTAAAAAAAAATTGCATCGATACTACATTAAATTGAACAAGGTCAATATAAATGAGTG
>LPNX010984141.1:226836-259905 GCA_001517045.1 Pseudotsuga menziesii | reverse complement strand
AATTGAAAAATGGTTACCTCTTTGCTCCGACATTTTGATGAGGTGGGGTTGCTTTGGGCTGATGGTCGCTATCGCTCGGTCAAGCTCCGTCCCTCGGTCGAGCTCCGTATCTCGGTCGAGCGATTGAAAATGACGTCGGGAGCCCGCGCAGCCCCTATTTATAATTATTTTTTAAAACATACCTCGGTCGAGGTCCATACCTCGGTCGAGGTATTTACTAACCCTCGGTCGAGGTTTTAATACCTCGACCGAGGGTTAATAAAGCCCTCGACCGAGTTTTTTTTCAGCCCTCGGTCGAGGTATTTACTAACCCTCGGTCGAGGTTTTAATACCTCGACCGAGGGTTAATAAATACCTCGACCGAGGGCTGAAAAAAAACTCGGTCGAGGGCTTTATTAACCCTCGGTCGAGGTATTAAAACCTCGGTCGAGGGCTTAATAAAACCTCGGTCGAGGTATGTTTTTTTGGTTTTGCCCAAATCCGCTTGCCAAAAAGTGTTACCCAGGTCCATGGATTCACCCTGTGACTTTAAATCATTTATTTAAAGTCAATGATATCTAACATGTTGGGACAATGATATCAGATTGGTATCTTCAAACCAACTTCTCTTAAAAGTATATGTGAGTTTATAGTGATATATTAACAAAAGAATGATTCAAACTTCTCTTAAAAGTGATACAGGTGAATTTATATATTGAGAAAAGTTTGATTATACATTTATATATTGAGATAAGTTTGATTAGAAGTATACGACATTACTTACCATCAATGAGGTCATGTTCATCAAGCAAGGCTCTCAAGCATCATGGGAGTTTTGATGTCAAAAATGGGTCTTCAACGTTAAAATTTGTAAAAAATGGGTCTTCAAGGTTAAAATTTGTAAAAAATGGGTTTTTAAGATGATGATGTCAAAAATGGGTCTTCAAGATGATGATGTTAATCATAAGGTTAAAATTTCTAAAAAATAATGGAGGGAAAAATTTAAAAAAATACTATTACTTATCATAGGTTTGGCATAACTACTATTACTTATCATAGGTTTGGCATAACGCCTTGTAGGTTCAGCTAAATTTCGAGTTTGGGGATTTGTTGGATGTATAATTTAATTTTACATTTAACCTATATCCACACTCCATATTTTTGTGGGTAAATTTTGGCATATCGCTTTGTGGGTTCACTTAAAATTTTGAGGGTTCACCTAAATTTTGAGTTTTCGAGTTTGGGGACTCGTTAGATGTGTAATTTTAATTTTGCATTTTACCTGTATCCACACTCTATATTTTTGAGGTACCCATGACACTCAAAAATGAAAATTGCAATAAAAAATACGCGTATTTTCAAATAAATTTTCATTTTTGGGTATCGTGGGTATCTCAGAATTATGCACTCTGGCTATGGGTTGGATGCCAAATTAAATTACACATCCAACAAGTCTCCAAACTTGAAATTAATTTGGGTGAAGTGATAAAGAGATATGTCAAATAGTTTTTTCTTTTCCCCCTCCAAAATTTAGAACTTTATTTTATTATTATAACTCTTAATTTATTATTTCTTTTATGAGGCCTATTTTATACTTCAAAACTCCCATAAAACCAAAACCATGGCCAAATTAGTGAGATCATTTTGAAGGGCTAGAATACTATTCAATCTAAACTAAGTTAGATTATTATTATATTTTTTTACTATTAGTCATTTTTTTCTAAATTTTGTTGGAATTGCATATATAAGATGTTGAGAATAGGGTGCATCCATAGAGTTGGAATACACTTTTTGGCAAGGCGTTTTTGGCAAAAACACAAAAACGTATCTTGATCGAGCAATTTTAAACCCTCAATCGAGGGTTTAGCAGAAGCTCGATCGGGGTTTTTAAGACTTAAAGACTTCGATCGAGGTCTTTGTGAAAAAAAATATAAAAATAGGTTTTAACAGTTCATTAAATCTGAAATTTCACACATTAAAAGACATCGGAATATTTTTAAAAATATATCATTGGGAAGCTGGTCCATAATATTCTATAGTTTGTTTTTTTATTGCAAATCAAAATTCACATGGCATATATGTGTTTTGAGGGTTTCTATGTAGCACATCATAGTAAAAAATCAAGTTTTCATCATCAAATTTGGCCAAAAAGTGTTACCCACCTTCATGGAATCACCCAATAATAAGATGTTGAGAATAAAGATTTGTGACTGGCTATATCTTAGAATTTTGGGTTGAACTACCATGTTATGTTTTTTCATCGTGTATTGTCCACATTGATTCTATGGACGTGTCCAAAATTTATAATAATAATTTCAAAAAAATAAAAAATAACTTAATTAACATCTAATAAGTAAAGTTCATGATAGCTGAAAAAATAAAACTTCAACTTCAACTATTCGGTTATTACACCGAAGATGTGCATTCTACAACCCAATAGAAAAGAGATGTGTTACTCCTTCCCTGCTCGGTGCTCATCTTAGAGTAGACACGTTTCCTTTATAAAAATAAATATTATTAAAAATAATGTGTTGGTTTAAATTAAATTTAAAATATTTAGAATTGCATATATATAAAACAACATAAATTAGATAAACTAAAACCATAAACATTGGATTACACATTTCTTACATTTCCACTCTTAAAATAGGTTTATAGCTTGAGAGATTTTTGCACCGAAGAGGTGCATTCTACAACCTAGTAGAGGAGAGATGTGTAACTCATTGCATTCTCATGTTAGAGTTGATACATGTCCTTTGGAAAAAATAATAAAATTCTTAAAAAAGGTTTACAGCTTGAGAGATTTGATCTCTTGGGTGCTTGATAGATCCCTTTTTAGATTTTTGCACCGAAGAGGTGCATTCTACAACCTAGTAGAGGAGAGATGTGTAACTCATTGCATTCTCATGTTAGATTTGATACATGTCCTTTGGAAAAAATAATAAAATTCTTAAAAAAGGTTTACAGCTTGAGAGATTTGATCTCTTGGGTGCTTGATAGATCCCTTTTTAGATGGATCTATGCTGGTTAGATATAACTATTAGATTAATTCTATTCATGATACAATTATTAGCTTAATGTCAAAGGCTCCAATCATGACTTTTACTTGAATTGCAATTGTTTATATATTAACTTTTAAATTAACTATAAGATACAACTATTAGTCGAAAAAATTAAACTTCAATTGCAACTATTGGATTATTAGATACAACTATTCCATTAATAGATACAATTTGAGTTTAACTTCATTAATGACACAACTCTTAGCTTAACTTCAACTTTAATCATGACTTTGTAATTGTTGTAACTATTAGATAATTATTAGATACAAATATTAGCTTAACTCCAATGATTTTACAACTATTAGCTTAAGGCTTAGTTGGTGTACATTTGGCATCTAAGAATCTAATTAATGTGGACTTGTATAACAATCACACTCCTAATAAAATGTTTGAACTCCAGATAAAATCAATCTCATAAAATCGGTTACCAATCTCATGATTACTGGTTTATAGACAATTTTTTTTTTAAATAAAAATCATTTATAAAAAAATTGTGTGTTTTCAACAAAATGCTATATATAACATTTATACTTACTATCCTATAAGTGTTGTAGATATATTCACAAAGTAGAGGAAATGACATTTAAATTGCATGAACAAAATGTCTTTCAAAAAATAAAGAGGAGCTGGTTGATATACAAACACTTCTTCCATGGATTATATCCACATGTGGAATTGACTTAGAGTGGTTTACATTCGGTAGTTTGTTTTTGATTTTTTTTTTTTTTTATTTAAATATTTTATAGTAATTAGAATTTTAGAAAATTTAGATATTTTTAAATAAATTTTCATTAATTAATAAAAGAAATTTATTTTTTTGTTTTACAATTATTGGTATTGATTGTTAATTTCTATCCTACTTATAGTTACATTAATAAGTGTTTAGATCTTATTTCATATTTTGGGTTTTTTTAGCAAATCAACAAGATTAACTCAAGAGTAACAATTGTATAGTGGAGATTCATTTCATGGTCCTCGTATCTTATTATGCTTAATTGTATCTTAATTAAGATTTAAATAAGGTACAGTGGAGATTCATTTCATGGTCATCATATCTTGTTATGCTTAATTGCATTTTAATTAAGATTTAAATAAGCTTTAGTTAAGAATTCATTATTGAATTATTTATAAATCTATAATTGACTAAAGTTATAAGGATCTGGTAATTAATTTAGTGTTTAATATTTGTTTAATAATCACCCATCTCTACAAAACTAATAGCTAAATACACTTATGGGTGTTCAGAGCTGCTTAACTTGTAGTTGTGCTAGTAATACTATAAATAATCAAATAATAAACTCATAAAATGGCTTCTATGTTTGTTGCACTCATTCATCTAACAAAAACCATGTTTTGTAGAACCTAAAATTTCCCATAGACCACTACCTGAGGTTTAGTAACTAATGGCATTGCCTAAATTTAATATGAAATCATGATAGTTTTAGTTTTAATATGCAGATTTATGACACAATGATATAAGTTACACCAGTTATTTACATACGTGACAAATATATACTTACCATACAATGGTAGTGCTCCTTATTTAATGTGTTTGTCATATCTGCATTATAATTGCCATGGGAGTGATTCACTCAAATTAAATACATGAGATATACATGTTATTTACATGAGATATACATGTTATTCTAGTTTTACTGTGTGATTATATACTCATGACGCTTGATTCGTGAAGAATAGATGGGATAATTTTCATATGCTTGATTTGTGAAGAATTTATGGGATAATTTTCATATATTGGATGCTTCTTTTTTATCTTAATAAACCTGTGTTATATTTTGGTGATATTTAGTTTTGTTGGTGTGTGATATTTTTATGATAATTTTCACAATCATGATGCTTGATTCGTGAAGATGTGATGGACCATTTTCACATCCAAGAGCCTAAGAGCGTCGTCAAGGCATACAAAATATGCAAGTAAGTGAGGGCTATCAAGGGGCTAAAAAACCACCATCTAAAGGGTGGAATCGTAAAGGTGACATAAGTGGGTAGAGCATGTGCAATCCTGGCTGTGGGATAAATGAGTACTTGTGTACTAGTGTAGGGTTGGGCTGGGTTGGGTTGGGCTGGGCTGGGCTGGGGTGGGCCAATCCCAACGAGGGAATTATACTACTACTGCTTCATTTTCCATTCTCATGCCCTAAAGGTTACCATTAAGCTCTAGGGGATTTTTAGAAGCCCCTAGAGCTTAATGGTAACCTTTAAAAATCCCCTAGAGCTTAATGGTAACCTTTAGGGTATGAGAATGGAAAATGAAGTAGTAGTAGTGTAATTCCCCCCTTGGGATTGGCCCAGCCCAGCCCAGCCCAGCCCTACACTAGTAGACAAGTACGTATTTGTCACACAACCAGGCTTGCACACGCTCTGCCCACTTATTTCATTTTCATATGGTAGATGCCTCTTCTTTAATTAAAGAGCCTGTATTATATTTCGGTTATATTAGTTTTGTTGTTGTCATCACAATCATAATTGTGTGTATATATATACTTCACATATTTCTTTCACTAGTATTAAAGGTATAAATGTTTAAAATGAAACTTCAACTTGTGTTTAATAAATTATTTAGATGAGCGTTATTGTGTTATGTATCATATTTAATGTAATGGTTAGAAATTGTAAGACAATGGATTTGAATTTCTCCTCTTTATTTATATGTCTTTTGTCAAAGCACTTGACACTCAATTTTTATAGAATAAAGGTAAAGTAAAAATGCGACAAACTTTCTATTCTCTCACAGCTCAAGGTAAGTTATTCAATTTTTATGTGTTTTTTTAATGAAATTATCATCTCACAACTTGCTCTTTCATTTTTCCTTTTGAAGGGTGTTACCTACAATCATGAGTTCAAGCTGGCAATGATGATGATTTATGGCCATACTATCTTGACAATACTGATTATTTATTCCCATACAATGTAGTACGATCAAGAATCATCATTATTGTTGGGTTATTATTACCATGAATCATCACCATTGTCAAGCTAGTACAACCATAAATCCTCACCATTGTTGGACAATATGACCATGAATTATCATCGATATCAAGCTAGTACAACCAACAATCATCATTGTCAGTAGACTTGAACTCATGATTGCAAGCAACACTCTTATGCATCATTGGCAATGTTCTTTGCAGAGGGAAAACTTCACAAATGTGGGACATGGATTGCATAGTAAAATGATCCCAACCAATTTCAATATATTGACATTTACCCAACCTAACTATTGACTCTGTAGCATCCAATCATTTTCCATACACTGGCCTAGACAGTTGATTTATTTATGTTTCTCATAAAATCACTATTTGGTGCCAACATAGACCTAAAACTAGGTGAGGCAACTTCATATTTGTCGATATAGCAACTTTATTTATGTCGATATATTGATGTTTCTACGAGATATAATACTAGAAATGCATTGGCATAACAACATCAGAAATATAGAGATATTCCCATGGTCAATGGTATTGTCGATATATTGGCATTATTTCCTATCTATTTTAAAATTAAAAAACCAAGAATGAAAAGGTTGTAAAAACATCATTTTTTAACCCAAATATAGTCATGATGACAAATACAATTAAAAGAACATTTTTTATTTCTTTTAATTAATTATCTCAATGTAAAAAAAATTACAAATAATATATACACCTACCAAAGAAAAGCATGCCAGTGATCTCAACCCTCAGCCATGTGAAGAGTAAAAGAGAAATATAAAAGGGAGTAATATCAAGCGTAAAAACATATACAAAGTAGTACAAAAAGAAATAGTAACGGGACTGATCTCAACCCTTGCATATGAACAGTATTGATAGCTATTACTAAATCATTTCATCTTGTAAAAAACAAATCTTTTTCAATTCCAAGGCTATGACCTATCTATTTGGGTCCTTAATTTGTATTCTTACATGCCCGTGTCCAACTTGCAAGCTGACTTTACCAAGGAATCGACCGTCTTGTTGAATTCTTGATGAGTGTGAGTAATACTTACATTTGTCAATGTAAGCAATATTCCTTTGATATTTTCCAAGAGTGTTGGCAGATAAATGTTGGGGCATGTTGAGCTTAGGTTTATCTCATTGGTTATGAGTTTTGATTCCAAGAATATCGCCATGTTAGGGGAGGGTAGATCTATGCCATTTTTAGTGCTATATACATGTTGGAGACATTTACCACCTTACACACTCATTTTGGTCAATTTGGACTAGTTACACCACTATCCTAAGTATTATTGGCTTAATTAACATCAGTGGAACATTAAATGTCATCAATTAGATCACATCCATGCCTACCTTCAGTCAAGGAGGCTAACTTAGCCTTCTCCTACATTCAAGGAGGCTAACTGGAGCACTCCGGGGGTGATCTGAGTGATATTAATGCACCTAATTGCTAATTGATGGCTACAATCAGTTAAACAGGGCAGTGAAGGTGCCTCCCTTCATTAAATTGATTATTTAATGATTATTTAATGAACTAGAGTCAACAGGGGCACCTCCAACCACTTCTGATGTTCAGTTACACTTCAGTTAACCTCATCGGGGTTCATTGGAGTCATTGAAGCGCTAGCACTTGATGGTTGGCTTGCTATGACATGTGTCTGATCTCTTTCAGTTGAGACTGAGTCATGTATTGCACTCCGACTTCAGTTAGGGCTCAGTTGAGTCAATTAGGGTTTTGATCAGTGGTTAACTTGAGTGTTGACTATGGCTTACATTCAGTTAAGCTAGACTCACTCATGCAATTCGAATGACCTCCTTAGGAATTCAAATTGCTTCTCATTCATGCTTGTAGCATGACATTGTAATGTAATTTCTTATTCTTTGTGTGAATATACAGAGCGGCTACTCATTCTGTAGTTCGATTACACCATTTCATGAGTTATTTGTTGATTAATCTTTGATGAGACTGATGTTTAGTCCCTAGATCAATGTGCAAGGTTAATAATACATTCCTTGTAGTTCTACAAAATTATTTGTGTTAATTTCTGGCACATGTTGAAAGGAGATGTTTTTTTCTTTGTCAGTATTGAAACCACCCAGTGAGTCACTTTCCAAGGTTGCCACTTGATACCCCATCGCAAAAACAAGTTGGTCAATTTGGATCAATACTAGGTGGATCCAGATTTCTTGCATGTTTGATTTTCCTGCAGCTAGGATCCTTCAACGAATATTTTTCTCTATAAAAGTTTGTTGAGATCAAGGAAGGTTTATCCTTAAAAATAGCCTCATTCCTAGATATCCAAATGGCTCACATAATGGTAAGTGGGAAAGATAGGTACACTGAGTTTATAGGGTTTTCAAACCAATTTTTCCAGACTTCACTAAGAGCGTTTCCTTCACATACTAGCCTTTGAACCAAAGCATATGTTTCTAACCAAACACCTTGAGTGAATCTATAGTGCACAAATAAGAGATTGATAGTTTCTGCATGTTCTCTACAGAGATGGAAAAAGTTTGGACCTATTTTCCCTTTCCTTTGGAGGTTGTCCCAAGTTTGGATCATGTTATAAAGGCACATCCATCGAAAAAATATTTCCTTTGGTTGCAATGGGAGATTCCAAATAAAATTCTACCAACCTATACTTTCAACCTACAAGTTGGTGGTTAATCCTAAGTAACCCAATTTTGCCTGGTATTTCCCTCCATCCTTTTTCTTAATCCATATCAATTCATCTAGCCGGTCTCCAAGTATAATTGAAAATTGAACAATTTTGAAGTATAAGTTCCCCATTCTACTCGACCATCACCATCTAGACCTAAGTCTTCTTATAGTACACCAACCACCCTTGTCAGGTAAGACTTGTGTGGAGTACACATATACAAGCACCTATAGATTCCTTGAAGCAAAAAAATTTGGAAGTTCATTTCAGAGTAAATATGACTTATCCTACCCTAATATCACGTCTACTGTAATGACCCAATTTGAAAATTCCAAACAAAGGAAGAATTTGGGGGAAAATTGCATTGGCTAGTCTTGATTCTAGGGCCTTCAAATGGAAAAGGAGGGTATTGATTTTGGTGGAGACTGATATGGGGAGTCTTAGGACCACTCAATGGACTCTCTGGTCAATTTAGAGCAAGATATAGACATATGCAACTCGATTTGGGGTAATTGGAAAAAATTGGCAAAATTGCTAGTAAATTGTGGTTAAATTCCCCCCTAGGGTGTGAGAAGAAATGGCTCTCCAATTCACATGCGACCTTCCCAAATTATCAAATAGAGTATGGGGAATGATATTAGACTCCATTTATTGTCATTAGGTGTGATTATAAGTTCTGCAACAAAGATATAAAGCTTCACATTCGAATGCATATGTTCAGTGATATTTGCTTAAGGGAAATGACAACAATAACTTAATTTTGACTCATAAAATGTATATGTAATGGTTCAGAACAGAGCATAAGGAATGTATACCATTAAAATCATATCAATATCTCACTCAAAATCATATAACATCATTGCAAATCCTCAACCCAAATCAAAGACACAACTCCATTGAAATGGGCAACCGATACATGGAAACTAGTCAAATCATAGCTTGGAAATGTGGACATTTTTGCATATGTATTTCTGCTAATTTCAAATTACAAGGAGCACGGGAGAAATTTACAAATCCATAAATCACTCACCCATTCTTGGGCATTAACTGTACTCAACAAGGTACAACCATCATTCACACTAGTGTGCCATCATCTGGAAACATGGGAATAATGAAGTAGGGAATGAGAGAATGGGAATAGAGATGGATCACGAACTGTAGCCACCTCCTATATGAAATAACAACACTCCATTAAGATCCAAATTATAGTTCAGGTTTGCCTCTCCAATAACCTTATTTGGATGAGAATCCAACTCCCTCAAAATTGGCTCACTGGCAGGGAGAGTGAGCACTCGTCGTGCAATGGAAAAGCTTGTGCTTTCCAAAATTCCAAAGGTAAATTCTCAAATGATCCAAAAGTCGTCATCCTTCTTCATGACATATTTTTATAACTCTCCTAAAGTCCTCCAAGGTTGAATTACCTCCCATAGGCTTCCTCCAACTCATCATTGATGTTTAGTAACTCCCATGACACTTGTCCTTCTCATCCCTCCACCTTCCTCCAAATTCGAATTGCTGCTACCAAACCCCAAGTGTGCCCTCTTTGAGGCTATTTTTATCCCTGACATGTCATATTGTCATAGTTCTACAATAAGGTCTACAATCAGGTCTGATTTTGTCATAGAATCTTCCATCATTGTTGTCATAAAACACAGGGAATCTCTCTACAAGTGGTTATCTTGGGTCTCATAGCTCCCTTATTGCAAAATTTAATGCCTCCTCCCCAATCTAGTTTACTAGTAGGTGGGTGAAACATTGATAACTAGTAGTCTCATTAGGACGGGGACATGACATCTACTCCAAGTTTAATGATTTCCCTGTTCCTAGGATTCCAAGTTAGGTGATTGTGTATTAAACTATAGGATCTAACCAACACCCTCCAAAAGAGTGAACCACCCACAATTCTCATAACACCATTATGAATCCAGTTGATAATTATAAGAGGTTGAATATACTTTTCCATATACATGTCTACGAAAGACCCTTCGGGAGATGAGACTCCAATAGCTTTTAGCTTCCATAGCTTGTGAAAAGAGAGATAAGTATTTAATCCCCCAAACACCCTAACTTTTGGGTTTGCTTAGAATCTCATATCTACAAAGAGCATAGGATTTTTCTTCCTTGTTTCCAGACCATGTGTATTGTGTGCAAGTATTTTGGATGGAGGAAATGATAGATTTTGGAATAAATACCAAAGCCATCCAATAAACTAGAATGGCTTCAATGACAAAGTTTACCAATGTAACTCTCCCAGTCAAATATATCAGTCGATGGAATTAGGAGCCTATCCTTTTCTTGATCTTTTCTAGAAACCATAACCAATGCTTAATTATCTAGTCATTTTCTTTAAGAAAACAAAGTAAGTACTTGAAACAGGAATCAAAATATTCATGTACATGTAAGGGAGATTCCCGAGGATATTTTGCTTAAGGAGGTCAGGTACATTAAAGAACAGTTTCATGGACTTAACCATGTTTAAACACCTCCATACCCATTGATGATGAGAAAAGAATCAATATGTGTTCCAATAGTTTGGCTTCCATGATAGTTTCCATTCCAAATATGATGATATCATCAACAAATAGTGTGTGATATATACATAAGTCCTTAGTGATGTTTACCCCATAAAGATTCCCCATATTTATTTCATGTTATATGTGTGTACTCAAGGCTTAAAAAATAACAAGGAAAAGGAGAGGGGATAATGGGAACCCCTAGTGCAGTCCTCTAGAAGAGTGGAAGAACAATGTTTAAGAATGTCCATTTATTAATAAAATATAGGAGACTCCTTTTGTACAAGCTTCTATCTAGTTTATGGATGGACGTGTGAATCCCACTTGTGTAAGGATAAGGTGAAGGTATAACCAATTAACCTTGTCGAAATATTTGGTTAGGTTTATCTCCAGCATGAAAGCAAGGAGAGCAGAGTATTTGATGGAGTGGATGGTTTCCTGAGCTAGACCTATATCATTATATATGTTTCTCTTGTCTAAGAAATCAAATTGGTTTGGAGAAATGCATTATGAGAGAATAGGGTAGATGTGGGTTGCTATGACCTTAGAGATGACCTTATATATACAATTGCAAAGGGATATGGGTCTACAATGGTCGAACCCCAAGTGACAGTCATATTTTGGGATATTAGCAATGAAAGTGGATTTAAAATGGGGGTGAACCATACTTGAAGATCTTGATTATTCAACTGTAGCAGTGATATCATCACCTATCGGGTCCCAGAAGCCAAGGTAAAACTCAACGTTCCATCCATATGGACGAGGATATTTTCCATGTTGGAATGATTGGAGAACCTTGAGAACCTCCTCCTTTCTAAATTCTTCCATAAGGTTTCTATCATGTATCGGATCAACCCAATTGTTAAAGAAAGAGGCTACAATGAACATGTCCCTAATGTTTTACTTTTTGGGGTCTATAAAAAGCTTCGAATAGTGTTACATAACTGCTACATAGATTGATTTAAAATGAATACATTATTCTCCTCTTTGATTTCTAGCTTTTCATATTGTACTATAGGCACTTCCTCCCTAAGTTTGTGTATGTAAAAACATTTTTTTGTTATCCCCTTCTACAATCCATAGGGCTTTTATCTTCATCTTAGGCTTTGCCTCCTTCCAAGCTAGGATTCTTGTTTTTTCCCTTTCGGCTTGTCTATTTCCATGAGCTCTAACCTCTCTAAGCCATGATTGTATAAGGAGTTATGTAGATCTCTAGCTGGTTTTCAATCCACATCAAATCCTTTTCCTCATCAGTAAAAGTTTATTTAACCCAAGCTTTTGTAAGAACCTTAATATTAATCAAGTTACTTTGTAGACAGTCATGCCTAGATCCCCAATATCACCATAAAAAAGAGTCAAGTTCTTGGATACTATATCCTAAAAAGATTCATAGGTGAGCCAATGTGGATTAAACTTTAAGGGTGAAGGAGGCTTGACAAAGGGAAGAAAGAGTTCCAAGAGAATTGGTAGATGGTCAGAAGAAGCAACCTTAAGGATGGATGAGTGAAAAGCACTTAAGGAGATCGTGAGGGAATATTTTAGTAGAAATTGGTCTAATATTTTCATGATATGTTGTTATCCTTTAATTTTGTTAGACCATGTGTGGCCAGGGGGATAAGGCTCTATATCGACTACCATATTATCAGATATAAGGTGAGAGAAGAAGTCAACTAGAGGTTCATTTCTTGCAAATAAGCAACTATGTCCATTCCATCTTGATGGTGAAATTTAGGTCACATCCTAAAATGAGACTAGGGTGAGATGAAATCTATGTTGAGTGGATCTCATCCCAAAAAGATTTCCTACAGAGCGTAAATGTTCAATAGATCCAATGGGAGGTTTAAGGATTTAGAGAAACAAGTATCTAGAATGTAGTGAGAATCACTTATCGGGGAATGGAGAGTGAGGGAGGAGTCCCATTCTAATTCCAGCACACCAGAGTGTCCCACAACATTCATTGAAATAAAAGACCATTAAGGGAAAATTATTTTGAGGATCCTTAAAGCCAATTCTATTGGAATCATTGTATCTTGAATGAAGATAACATATGGATGATGTTTGTGGATCAAATGTTTGAGGGAATGTTGCTTCGTGGTCATCCCTATACTTGTCATGTTATGGGAGAGAACTATCATTTTTTACCATTTTTGGGGAATGCTCTACTAAAGGCCCCAAGTATTGTTTGTTGTCAACCATATATAACATCCATACTTGCTTCAAATTTAGCTTGTTCAATGTGATATCTATGTCCTCTTGAATTCACAATTGTCAAGGCTAGGGTGATGAAAATCCCACCTTCTTGCCTCGAAGCCCTAGATTGTGATATAGTTATTCGAGAAGGAAGGGTCAGAGAATGAGTTGCTTGTAGTGTTACCACTTGAGTCGTCAACTATTAACATCTCCTCTGAGTCCTCCAGTGACTTATGTTGTGAAGGAGGGTTGGGATAATCACTGCAATTAAGGATAACTAGAGGCTTAGGGATAGTATTTGATGGGCCTTTGCTAGGGTATACATGTATTTACTTCTTTCCTTTTTTGAATCAGAATCCATAATGCCTTCAGAAGGAGGATGGATCCCTATCGAAGAGAAAATGTTCCACTCTAATATCTTTATTTCTCAATTAACAATGATGTTACCCTCACCAATTCTTCATTGTTCCTCGCATTTTCACCTTGACGCTTGGAGTATTCCTCATCCAACGATGCCACTTCTTTTTTCCTCTTTTAGGTGTTAGATAGAGGGACATCCCCAAAATCAAATGGACTCGTCACCAAATGAGTTCCTCCAACCTCGTCAGGTTTTTGGTTGAAGGGGAAACTAATTTTCAAATGTTAATATGATCTACATTGAGTGCAACATAACAAAGCATTCTTATAGTCCAGTGTTTGAACATAATGGTTTTCCCCTACTTCAATCATGATGACATCTAACAATCCCTAAGCTATGTCCATTTCCATGCAGATATATGCAACCAATGTGTTCGTATTCACTTTAGTTTCCATGGCAATTTTCAGAAGGTCCCTAATGAATCCACATTTGTCTTTAAAATCCAGCGATCCCATAATTCTATAGCAAGGAAAGGTAGCTTCACCCACAAATCCAAAGTATGGATTATTACCCTTATTGGGTCAAACCCTACGTGCCATCCAAAGAGAGATAATGTTGAATTTCCTCACAACCACGAGCCCTACATTGCTATCTTCAGGCAATCATCCAATGAGTTGAACGCAAATGTGATATACCCACAAGTACAAGCATGCATTTGAGGCGAGTATCCAAGAAATCACTCCCATGTTCAATTTACCTAGTTCTTTAAATCTTATTCCATAAATCTCCAAGCATGGAATCTCCCAACTAACACATTTTTAGTGTAGAAGATTACCTTTTCCTTGTAAGGATTAGGTCCGCTATTTCCTTCATCTTTAGTAAACTTTTTTGGATGCACTTATGCTTCCTATAGCGCTAGCGACAACCTGTTATCGGTTTGGGACCACTTTGGGGAAGGATCCTTCCAAAGTTAAGACCATATGAAAGAGAAAAGGGATGGATACCTATGGAAGAAACCTACCAGTCCTGGATCGATGGGAGTTCATTACTATCGACAATGTCGATAGGTTGTGGGATGTGTGATAGGACCAACACATCTACCATAGGACTACTACTAGTCTATTGTAGATGGACAACAAAGATCATGGTGGGACAAATTTTGGAAGGTTAAGTTCTGAAGAAGACAAATATTTTCATGTGGTTGACTTCGAGAAATAAGGTCTTGAGCTGGGAGATGTTAAAAAAATAAATAAGCAAGGTCCAAACATTTGTATTCTAAATATGGAGGAGCTATAGAATGACACAGATTTAACAATTTAGTGTCTTTTTGCTCACCAAATATAGAAAGATATTGGGTCATTGGTTGGGTCATAATAATATTTAATTGAGTAACAAGGTTGAGAAATGTCTACATTATTAGTTTCTTAAAAGTAATTTATAGGAGTTCATAGCTATATCTTTTTTGGTTTTTGGAGACATTTGACTTGTCTAAAATTATATGAACTTTGCAACAACAACAAAATATTCGAACTTTTCAAATGTTTGCTTAAATTTTATCAACTTTCAATTTTTGTAAATTTCATAATTTTGTAATTAATTATTAAAAGTTAATTTTCATTTATAATTTATCGTTATTTTTCAATTAATATTTTAAATATTTATTTCTAAATTATTTTATTATAGATAAAACTTATAAAATATAAAAATTAAATACATAAAACATTAATATAAGTTTGTATTTGTATTTTAAAATAATCATAGTTTCAATCTATGTTTTACTTATTTATTTTTAAAATAATACATATCTTTGGCAAGAATAAAAACTTACATCTTAATTATATACATACAAATTATTTTAAAAGATTATGATTTAAGATGATGAGTCAATTTATACATACAAATAACAACTAATGATAAATATCCTCATTACTAATAAATTATAATGATAAATATCATATATTTTTAATTACTAATGAAAACAAAACATAAATATCATATATTTTCTATCACCAATGAAAACAAAACAGAGTCATAAATATCTTGACAGGGTAGCTAAAAAATTGTTCATAAACTGATAGGTTTTACCATCTTTCATATAAAGTGTTATAATTTTTTTTTTCAAAAATGGAAAAACAGTAACTAATTATTTCTAATTAAAATCAAAATTACAGAATACATGCCATATAATATATTCATACCTTAGTCAAATTTTTCTTAGTCAAAACAGTAACTAATTATTTCTAATTAAAATCAAAATTACAGAATACATGCAATATATTCATATCTTAATCAAAAAAATTTAGTCAAATCTCTTTAACTCAGTCAAAAACAATTAATCCAATTTTCTAACAATAGTCTACACATCAACAAGAATTTGGAAAATTTCCACCTATCAAAAACGGTTTCACCTCTATATGCAAAAGGATGGCCAATTCATCCGACAATCTACACCAAATTTCTTGGGTGTAAACAAGCAAAGCTCGGCAAAGCCAGCTCAGACATCAAAATCATATCGTTGTTGACTAACTGGATTGTACACAGTTGGTTCATCGATCTCAAACCTTCTCATTAAACAGACCATTGTGTCACTTGTCCACAGGTACGTCGGAGCATTAACATCCTTTTAAAGTTTGGTGTTTGATCCCCAACCCCTCGTTAATTCTATAAATTCTTCCCATTTTTTGGTTTGTTCTTTTTGTTGAAGAATACTGCAGCTGATTTGATTTTCCTGAATACAATTGACAGGGTTTTGCAGTGGAAATCGAACCAAAGAACACAGAGATCAGGAGAAGTTACAGGAGCAGATCCGCCATTATAAATTTTAATGGAATGGCATCTGACAAGCTTTATTTCGGCTCTGAAATTCAAGTTCAAGAATAATAGGTCGAAGAGAAGTTACAATAAGCTGGAGCGGACACAGAGCATGAAGGCAGAAACGCGGAGCAAGCGTGCACACAGATTGATCCACAAAACGCTTAAGCTTGCTGATAAATCTGGTCGGAGTGCGGTTTCATAATTACACCATATATTCTGATTATGGCGGCTCTTGTTATATTCTGATTGCATGTATCTTGATTATGGCGGCCCTGGTTATATTTTGATTGTATGTATTGTTTTGTCAGATTTTGAATTTCTGAAGAAAAGGTGGATCAGGCTTAATCTGTTATTTGATGCAAATTCATTTCTGAGCGTTTTCTGTTCGTTGTGGATCATTTATATCCCTGTACAGTTATGGGACAGAGATAACAATGCTCCATAAACATTGCTTCATATTCCATATTCAACTGTGTTGTGGAAGGATTTTTTTCACTGCTAAATCTATCGATATGAAAATTTTATATACGGAATGGCCATTCTCGATCATGGTGCTTTTACCTTATAGGCCGTGGATTCCAAAAATCAAAATGAAGTGATAAAATTGGCCATGACAATCCTCATCCTGCTAACGTAGTAATTCTAATTTTGTATCTAGACCTAGCTGTAACAGTATACAATTTACTATCTTCATTGTTTCCTCTGTGTATTTACTGTTTTGGCTTTCATAACTAAAGATGGAACCAATAAACAAGTCAAAATCAGAATCAAAATGCTAATGGTACAGCATGAGCTTGAGTGGTCTAATGGTTAAGAGGTTAAGATCATGTATTTCTTCTTGGAAGATTATAGATTCAAATTTTGAGAAGTAAGTTAATTATACCTTCGTAGATTTAGCAGTTATATTGCTGCATTGTTTTCCTGATATACCCTTTTGTACCTGTTGTGTTTGGAATAATCAGTACGTTATGTATACCTTTATAGACTTTGACAATTACATAAAAGCATTGTTTTTATGATATAATCTCTTGATCCGGCTAAGTCCAATAGATAATAAGAAAATTAATGTTAAGATAAATCATATTTAGAGTTTCAATTATTGGAGGGCAAGGTATGGGGCATTACATACACATCTTTAAAGAAAATTTGTCCGGTATGTATTCACATACATAAAAGAGAACCGAGATGGAACCTTTAGGCAAGAAGGGAACTTTTGTGTTTGTGGGCTACAGTGAGACCTCCAAAGCATTCAATATATATGTACATGGTGAGAGACATATTGAGGGGTATGTATTCACATACATAAAAGAGAACCAAGATGGAACCTTTAGGCAAGAAGGGAACTTTTGTGTTTGTGGGCTACAATGAGACCTCCAAAGCATTCAATATATATGTACATGGTGAGAGATATATTGAGGTTAGTCGATATGTGACTTTATGTGAGGAAGTTGCTTTCAAGAGATCAAAAGAGCTTGCATATGATATAGAGACTGCGGAGCATGAGACTCCTAATATCAAAGGACCTTGATGATTATTCTTCCCCTTCTGATGTTTAGAGGGAGAATCCAGCAGAGCATTCAGAGTTACCTATCATTGATGAACCAATTGAGTTGGTTGGTGAACCTCCTGCAAAGAGGAGGGTCACATCATGCCGAAATGTACTGAGAGATGCTGAGAAGCATGGAGCACCAATGGGCTCTACCAAAGAGCACAAGCAACCTGATAGATATCCAGGATATGTTGCACTAATGAGTGACATCAATGACTCAAATCCTTCATCATATGAAGAAGTTGTAGAGCAATAAGTGTGGAAAGATATGACAAAGGAATATCAGTCAATACTAAAGAATGGCATTTGGGAAATTGTTTGTGTCTATGTTGCATTGTTTGTGTTGATATGAAGAAGATACCTTCTACATTGTTTGTGTTGATATGAAGAAGATACCTTCTACATTGTTTGTGTTGATATTAGCTTGGTTGTTATGATTTCGTGGTCTAGCAGAAAGAAGGGCTTGGTTTCCCAAAATACAACAGAGGCTAAGCTCCTAGTACTACTTGCAGAGAAGCAGTGTGGCTGAGAAAGCTGCTGGAAGGATTTTTTGGTGAGAAGCTTGAGCCTACTATAATTAGGTGTGACAACTTGAGTTGTATGAAGCTATTCGAAAATCTAGTGTTTCATGTCAAATCGAAACACATAGAAATGAACTATCACATTGGTTACAAATAATGTTAGGTGTAGTATTTGAACCTTTTTATGAGTGAAAATTATATGACTTTCACTGTTTTAGATTATCAATGATGATAAACATGCGATTTCATTTGGGCATGCAAATTAGATACAAAATGTGGTACATGAATACTAGTTCAATATATACTCTAGTTATTGAATTTAAGAATGTGTGCATATTTGCATGTTATTGAATGATATAGATTATCACATGTAACAAATAGATGTATTATTGTATAAAAGACAATAACACACACAAATTGGCTTTGGATTTGGTTCTGTAGAATGGGTGGAAAGTTCACTAAATGGATGTGAAGTTTGTGTTCTTGAATGGAGACTTGAAAGAGAATGTATTCATGTCTCAGCTGGAAGGTTTTGTTGTGAAGGGAAAAGAGAAATATAGTATGCATGCTCATCAAATATTTGTATGGCCTAAAACAAGCACCTCATGCATCATGATATGCAATGATAAACAAACATTTTTTGAAATTGAATTTCAAACACGTTAATCTTGATGATGTAACTCTATTTGTCAAGAAAGATGGAAGATTTGTTATATATCTTGTAATGGATGTAGATCTGTTCCATTAAATTCCACAACAAAGGAAGACTATGTGGCTTTAGTAGAAGAAACAAAGGATACAGTATGGCTTAAGAAGATAATTGAATATTTGCAAGAGAAATTGGTGGATTCTACTCCACTTCTGGTTGACAATACTTCTGCAATCAAGTTGGCCAAGAATCGTAGATTTCAAGATTGAACTAATAACATCAACACAAACCACCATGTGATTCAATATCATGTAGAGACCAAGATTATTCATTTGAGACATTGTTCCACAAGTGATCAAATTGCAGACATATTCACCAAAGTGTTTGGAAGAGAAAATCTCAAGAAATTCAAAAAGATGCTTGGACTCACAAGCACTCTTTTGGATTAAGGGGGGGCAAAGTTGGATACCTAATCATATGGGATCTTAGTTGAATGTAAATATTGTAAATAATGAGTCATAGGGAATATGAAGAGTCATATGAAAACTAACTAATGTACCTTTGGAATATGAAACCAAGGGTCACATCTTTGTATATTTATATGAGATAGCACCTTCAAAATACGAAAGCGAGGGTCACAACTTTGAATATTTATAGGAGATGCTTGTTAATGCATACACATCTCACCTTGGCCTCACCCATGCCTCGGAAATACGACATATGATATTCAAATTCTCGTGCTTATTACACTTATTATCTACATATTCAAAATCCATTTCTAACTATATCTCATGGCACTTCAATGCCATGTGGCCGAATGAATGTATCCAAATTTAAAATTAAAGAATTTAGTTTATGAATTTATGATATGGTTTTTTGGTGTATATGTATATGCTATGTAGAAAACTAGTAACAATTCCCAACTAATTAAGAATGAGACTTTGCTTCATGTTCTTTTTTTTTAACATGTTGATCCCTATACAAGGATCACTGCAAGGAGACTAGAATGCTCTTGATGATTATCCTTGGAGAGCGATTGAAATGTTGAGAAAAATGAACATGCAACATAGACTCATCTTTAATTATCTGAGCCTTATGTAAAGATGATTTAGAATTCCACATCTTGTGTTCTTGATACAGTTTGTCCTTTGATTGGAAATAAACATCAACATGTTTTAATAGGGAGAAATATACATTATAATAGACCCCTATCAAGGCCTAATGCACCCCAAAACCAACTTTTTGGATAGGAATTGAAATGTTTAGAAAAATAAACATGCAACACAAACTCCTCTTTCATTATCTGAAGCTTGCGTAAAGTTGCTTTACAATTCCCAACTTTTGATCCTGACTCAGTTTATCCTTTGATTGGAAATAAACATCAAAATGTTTTAATTGGGAGTTGTATACACAAGAGACCCTTATCAAGACCCCTATCAAGACCTAATGCACCCTAGTACCAAATTTTTTCCTCCAAATTGTCATATGCCATCTTCTAGTAAAGCAATGAGTACAAAGGTAAATGGAGATAATTCTTTGCAAAATTACTATGAGTGCCAATGGTGAGTGGTGGTTCCAAATGAAAAGGACTAACCATACATAAAGTATTGTAAATTTAGGAAAAATTTTAAGAATGAGGTATATATCCTAAAGTGTATAAGAAGAAGCACATACTATAATAATTAATTATTGTAGGGTAGGTGATTCATTCAAAAAAATTGGGCAAAAACTTAATAATATGGAAAATATTTACTAAGTAAAAATAATGTTATGGACAATTTGTGTACTTAAATACTTTCACTTTAAATGATTCTTTAATTTATGTTGGTTATGTTAGGAAAAGAGATTATAACTTTTTTGGATGACAATTTTTTTAATAACCAAAGTATGTTACCTAATCTTGTATTCCACAACTAATATATATTTATTCCATAAAATTTATGCATATCTTGCACATATTTATGCATAACTTGCACATGCTCTCATCCATTTTCCTAACACAATTTATTACACATTAAATTTTACAATATAGCATAATGACCACATTAACAATGAGACTACATCTAATTTTTGAACAAGAATAATGAATACTATTTTTTAACAAGCTTTATCATCTTATACATTTTACACATATACCATATTCTTGTTTTTTAAACTTAGTTTATATAAATAAAAGATTTCCAAATTACAACCAAAATATAAAATGATGAACTATTCTCAAGTCATTTACTATCTAATAAACAATATTTATAAATATAAATAATCTTTTATTGATTTCAAGTAAATGTAAAATCCATATTAAAATTTTCACTTCAAAATTTAATATTTAAAATAAGATTCAATCCCTTTTACATTTTAAATATATGCATAATAATAATGACTACCTTGTCACTTTCTCCTCGCATAAAAATAAAAATAAAAATATTTCTTATCTTATACTAAATAAAATTAATATATAAAATAAAAATAATATAATAATATTTCTTATCTTATACCAAATAAAAATAATATATAAAAAAATATGATATCTTGACATTATATTCATTATGATAATTATGATAATGTATAATATTAGATATTAATTATAATAGTTTACTTTATTTGGTATTTTGACATTCTATTTATTATAATAATCTATTTGATTTATTTGGTGGATACTAAAATTAATATACTCTCTCAAATAAATAAGATAATAATAATTTATTTATTTATTTGATGGATATTAAAAATAGCATACTCCTTAAATAAGATAATAGTATAAAGCTATATAAAATATCATAACCAATGTTCTCAACCAGCCAATTTAAGCTTTGTTAATTAAAGGTCCCATCTAGTTCATTTGCAAATTCTATGTCAATAAAAATATGAAAATAGAGAGTTTGTGACCCCATCCTATTCTTGGGCAAACTCCACTTTGTAGCTTAACATAGATCCTCGTCGAAGGAGCGTATTGTCATGAGAATCAACACACTTTTATGCTTTTGGTGACTCACTTTGTAGCTCAACATAGATCCTCAAAGAGGCCCATTGTTAAATGAGAAGATCAACACACTTTTATGCCTTTTGTACTTTATAGTCACTTTTTTCTTGTTTAAAGAAAAGTAGGAAGTAAAAACAAAGAACTCGGTACACAAAGACAAAGAAAAGAGTTGGATGATCAATCTTTTTTGTTTGATTTGCAATACTTGTGTTGTATCAAAGTCTAGACTTGTGTTGTATCAAGTCATGTGGTTATACTATGTGGTGTATTGTTAGTCATGGTCACCGAGTGTTATAAGTATCTTTCAGGGATTAGCTACCCCTAGAGTGAATTACTTTAGCATAGGACTATATGACCCGAGGTAATATACATGATCATCAGAGTGTGTGACAATTCTTTTGAGTATGATATGATAAGATGGGTAAATAATTAATACACATGGACCATGCTTTTCATGGTCACTGAGTGTTATAAGTATCCTTCAGGGATTAGCTACCCCTAGAGTGAATTACTTTAGCATAGGACTATATGACCCAGGGTAATATATATGATCATCAGTATGTGTGACAATTCTTTTGAGTATGATATGATAAGATAGGTAAATAATTAATACACATGGACCATTCAATAAATGATAAATGATAAAGAGATAAGCATAGAGAGAGAAAGGATTTGAATTGCCTATGTATGCCTCCAAGTAAACTCGAATTGCAAAGGCTTCAGTAAATCCCAAGTGATAATTAAGCATGCCTCAATTAACTAAGAAGATCCATGCAAAAGTTAATAATAGAAATTGAGCATGAATGGCACTAATTGTGAAACACCAAAGACATTCACGTAGTCTCCTAAATTTGTGGTCATGCATTTAGTTGAAGATGGAGTTTAGTTCAAAGTGAGTTAGCATTCAGTTAAAGCTATTATTGTAAGATATGGAGCATGTTTTGTGCATGGAGAATATTTTGAAGACAAAAACTCGACACTAGTGCAATAAGGGCGTTAATGTTTGCATGGGGAGAATTCCATGCACCAGTGTTAATGCGTCTCCAATTAAATTTGAAGTTATGTTGAACCCATTCACTATTCTTTGCATGGGAGGTTGTTTTGACTTGTTATTGAAGTGTTGGGCACTTGGAAAGATATGTTTATTGCATCTCATTACTATAAAGAAAATGTTGATCTCATTATATTTTACTTCTAATAACATATCTCTTTTAGTTCTATTTGTTTTCTTGGTTTCTTTGTGTGTTCAATTAAGTGGCACGCGTATGACACCAAAAACACGTCAACCACACAAGAAGGTCTCAAACACTAAGTTAGAATGTTCAACAATGCTAATATCAACACAAACAATGCAACATGGACACAAGATACAAAGTATGGGCATATCTATGCTAGTACAGTGCCCGAGAGATGCAAGCAAGAACTCTAATGAGACAATAACAATGCCCATACATAGTCGCACAATGCAATAAAAATGCATAAGATCACTAGAGGCATTTCATAGCAACACAAGTCGTTATGATGACACAAAGATGAATGTAGTGATACAGATACCAATACTCACAAGACCTCGACTTGGTTGCACATTGAAATGAATGATGCTCTATCTTCATGTTTTGATGCAAATGTGACAAAAAAGCACAGTGCCCACAAGAACATCCTCTAGTGAATTGGAAAAATAAAATAGAATATACCATGGGGGTGATGCAATAGAAAACATAGCAAACGTTTTTTAAAAGTTTTTTTATTTTTTTAATATTTGTTAATTTATATATATATATATATACATTTTGATCACAAATAATTTTGGGCATGTTTTCTCTTTAAGGGTAAAAATGGTGCAGTTTCCTATAAGTTGGTAGCTTCGGAGAATGAAAAATGAAGGTTTGAGATGGTATTTGAAGGTCCACATAGCCCACCCCATCCCATTGTAAACAAGGTGGCCATCTCACTACATATAGCCTATAAAAGGAATCAAGTTGCATCTTAAACAACGCCAGTAAGATATGTCGTTGTATGTTCTGCTTAACTGGCCCTGTGAGTAGACCAAGAATTTGGGAAAAAGTACGAGGGAAGAGCTTGAAAGGTGAGTGGGCCCTCGATATTGTGAAGGAGCCAAATAAGTAGAAATCAACCCCAAAAAAGAAAGAGAAACGAAAAGTGGAATATTTTATGAACTTTGTTTTGTTCGTGTCAATAAGCAGTGGATGGAATGTGCAGACCTGCAATTGAGAAGTAGGCATAGTAGCAAGTCGGTGAGTTTCAGGCAAGCCTAGAAACCGCCATGCAAGTTAGAAAATTCTACAAGAGGATTATTGGTTTCACAAAATGATAGTGGACTACTAAGGGAATTGGGAACATATTGTAAGCTGGCAGCCTAGCAGCACACATGGTTTCACAAAAGCGTTGTGAACACTAAATCTAACCCAGATGCCTCTGTAGGACGAAGAGCTTGCAGTGGGTTGAAGACAAGATGCAAGCCTGAAGGATTTGCAGCGGTGAAAAAACCCTCAAACTACAGCAGACTTTTGGCAGGAAACTGACACCCTAGAGAATTTGCAGTAGACTATAAACTCTGCAGTTCTTTTAAAGCCTGCAAAAAAAACAAAAGGGAAAGGGATACCTTTTTCAATATTTGGTTAGATAGCATGGGCCATACATGTCAATAGACAAATCCTAATACAACCTATTTGGTTCAAAATCTGTAATAGACAAATCAGGTTATTATAGCGTATGAAATTTTATTTTTCTTTGTAAAGAAATATCAATAACAAGAAATTTAAAAAAAACTACTTCTGTATTTTCAAAAAATTCAAGTGTCCAAACACTTTTATATGCCATATATGAGTCAATTATGAAACATGGTCAAAATTAAAGCAGAAACAAAAACAGGTTGTTTCGTAATCAAGATGGGTTGAAGACAAGATGCAAGCCTGAAGGATTTGCAGCGGTGAAAAAACCCTCAAACTACAGCAGACTTTTGGCAGGAAACTGACACCCTAGAGAATTTGCAGTGGACTATAAACTCTGCAGTTCTTTTAAAGCCTGCAAAAGGAACAAAAGGGAAAGGGACACTTTTTTTAATATTTGGTTAGATAGCATGGGCCATACATGCCAATAGACAAATCCTAATACAACCTATTTGGTTCAAAATCTGTAATAGACAAATCAGGTTATTATAGCGTATGAAATTTTATTTTTCTTTGTAAAGAAATATCAATAGCAAGAAATTAAAAAAGAAAATACTTCTGTATTTTCAAAAAATTCAAGCATGACAGGTAGTGTCCAAACACTTTTACATGCCATATATGAGTCAATTATGAAACATGGTCAAAATAAAGAAGAAACAAAAACAGGTTGTTTCGTAATCAAGATGGAATCTTTTATATGATTGATTAAAACACGCAGAGAAAAGACCCAAAGGTTTCAAGTGATTGAAAATTTGAATTCATCATTTTTATTTTTGCATTGGTTTTGTTAATTTTGTATTTAATTTTTTGAAATAGCATTATCTAGTAGTTTAAGGATGATTAACCTCTTTCAAGTAAACACTCCACCTATCTTCAGGATTCTTATAAAACTGTTTATAAGAATCAAATCGTTCACTTAAGAATGACTAACTGATCAATATAAAGAAGCATGACTCCTTCAACGACATCAAAGTATAGAAAGGCATCAGTTATTGTGCTGTAGCTTACATGTTCCCTATTTCCGAAATGTAATCAGCTATTTTTATTATCTTGAACTAACAACCTAGCAGTCCAAAAATTAGCTCGTAATTTATCTTTTCAACAAAATTATAACGTAACCCTAATTTTTACTTCATACAGGCAAATCGAAGGCCTAGCTTTTTAATCATATTTTATAGATTTAAAAGCCTAAAATGCTTATCAAATTTGTATATATTTCTAACTATAATTATCCATTTTACTCTTCTGTTAAGTTCAAACTTATAACATGTAAAATGTCCTCCAACCACACGGTGAAGCCCAAGTCCACTGCTACAAACATCAACAGCAGCAGCATGAAACAGAAAGATTTTATGATTTTATGTATAGTTGTATAGGTAAAGTAGAGTAGGCTTTTATACGTTGAAAACCTCAACAGTTAAGATGGTTTAATTTCTAGGTTTCAATCCATATAAAATTGGAAGTCCAATAATTTAAATTACAACAGAAAAGTGTGATTTGATCCGAACTCAGTTTTTTGCCCAAAAAAAACGCTGGATGAAGATTGCAACAGTATAAGCCACCATATAACAGTGTTGTAATGAAACAAACTCATAACTCAGAACTTCTTAAATTCATTTCTGTTTGTTACTTGCCAAATATCTTTCTTCGATCCATGTAAATTTTAACTCATAACAGTGTTGTAAAGAAACAAACTCAAACTCGTATTACTTCTTAAATTCATATTACTTCTTAAATTCATTTCTGTTTGTTACTTGCCATCCATGTAAATTTTATTTGAGTTAGAAAGGTTGGTTATACCTTAACAGACCTTTGTTGGTTATACCTGAACAGACCATGGCAAAGGTTTTTTTCACCAAAATTACAAAAATAAAGAATGAATAAACTAGGTCGAGGGAGAAAATACATAAACAACACTTAAATTATATGTATAAATGCCAAAGTTTCAACCATATCTATATGAAGTTTGAACATTAACAATAACCTGAAGAAATATATCAGACCATGGAACCTATACAGTGAATTTCCCCTGAAGCTGGATGGCAATATATCTAAGACAAGACTTTATATAAACAATACCATGATTTTCCTTGTAATCAATTTCGGTCAATACCCTCAGTACTATTTATAAATATGCACATACACAAAGGTTTCAACAGCCAACTAATTCATGAAGATAATAGACGGATCGCAGCAGCACTCATCCAGAAGACAGCAACAACAGAGAGCAGCCAAGCTGCACAATAACAACTCATATCAAAACCCTAACAATAATTCTTTTTGAAACCCAATTCATATCAAAACCCTAACTCCTTACAACATTTCCTATCAAAACCTTAATAATTCTAACAATAATTCCTGTCAAAACCCAATTCATACCAAAACCCTTACAATTCAGACCTTAACAATTCCCATCAAAGCCCTGACTAATACCCAAACATCAAGAAATACAGCAGCCATGAACTCTGAAACAAAAACATACCATCCTTCTAAAAACCCTGCCTGCCTTGGAGGACGACCTTGAGAGTACGCCGGCGGGGCAACAACGGGCGGGGCTTGCTGGTAATAACCCTGAGGGTATCCTGCAACAACATATTAAACTTGGTCTCCTCATCAAATCCCATAACCTTCAATTCCAACTTCAATATACTGCGAATTACAGAGTTTGAAAAAAGCCAAACGTACCTTGGGCTGGGTATGGATAAGCGTACTTGGGATCCGACATGATTGGTTAATACGAATTAATTCGAGATATCAGTGCTATGCCGAAAGGCTTTGAAGGGCAATCTCGAGCTTTAATGGCGAAACTGTAAGTAATCGACTGAAATTTACAGTGGCAAAACCCAAAATTTTGGGCAAATCAGGAATTGGGTGTCACTGTGTCACTGGATATTGTTGCAGGCAAAGACCCAAATGTTAATATTGCGATTGATGCATTGCAATGCGCGGCCAATATATCGACAGGATTCCATTGATTCTTTGAATCCGTGTCCAAGAAGGAAGTGCAGACTGACGATTGAGTGGTAAACCTGCTGACGTCAGCAGTGAGCACGACTTCTGTTACCTGCTGGATCGTAGGCCTTACGCGTCGAATTTATCTGTTAACCATATCCATAAGACGCCACGTGTACTTACCCACAAAGTTTTCCGTGTCCACGTCATGTTTGATGTTTACTTCAAAACAAATCTGTTTTCTCTAGAGTATTTGGTGTTTTATTCTCAGGTATATGCTTGGTTTGGTGGTGTTATTTATTTATATGATGTCACAGGTTATCTCACTCTAATTTTCAATAGAGTGGTTGAAGTGTCATTGTTTTGGTGTATTGAATTTAATTTGTGGTTTTCATTTTTTTGAGGTTATTTAGTTATTTTTAAAGATTTTATAATTCAGATTTTTTTGGGTGTATATTAATATTTTTTATGTTTTATAAATATAATTTTTGAAAGAGAATTTTATGAATGTGGTAACTAGATAAACAAAGTTCAAAGCTGTCAAAATATCTATCTTAAAATAATATTAGTCGGCTGAGCTGTGGTCTAGCGGTTAAATTGGTGGGAGTTTCCATCACTGGCCCAGGTTCGATTCCCACAGGGGAGTCCTCAGAGTGACATCTATCCCAGGAGTGATCAAAATATAAGTCCCCGACTCCGGCCAAAAAATCAAGGGGTGTTCTTGTAAAAAAAAAAAATAATAATAATAATAATAATAATATTAGAAGAAATTATACCATACTCGGAAGGGTTTTTGATGCCTACTCTTGTTACCATGTTTATAGGGAAATGAACTAGGATGCAAACAAACTCTCCAAAAAAGGGCTAAGCATCTCTCATGGGCAATGGCTAATAAGGGAAGATCAGAAAGGAATATTTTTTAATATTACCACATGCCCTTCATAAGAAAGGGCTAAGCATCTCTCACGGGCAATGGCTAAAAAGGGAACATCAGAAAGGAATATTTTTTAATATTATCACATGCCCTTCATAGAGGGATTGACAATATCAACATAAATAGTATTTTTGGCCAACAGGAAGGAAGAAATACAATCAGATGAACACTTTTGTTGTATATAATTAGATCAAAGTTGGCATTTTTGATAGGAAGGAAGAAATACAATCAGATGAACACTTTTGCGGTATGTAATCAGCTCAAAGTTGGCATTTTTGATATGGAATGTACAGAAGGATGACCAACAATTTCTTTTTTTTGGAAATTACTTAATATAAAATGCAATTTCAAAAAATACTAAATGGTTGCAAAGCAACAAAAGGAAAGGTGTCAAGACCTTCTGTAGAATGTAATTTTGTTATCTTTTTTAATGAAATTACTTTTTTTTTCATTGGAAAACAAATAATAATAATAATTTGTGAAATTTAATAAACTTTATATCATCTTTTGAGAACAAAATTACATTCAGAATATACACTCTCTGTATTTTAAGTAAAATGAAAAACATAATATATGGATATATGATGTACGTATATATATATATATATGCCCTTGTAGAGTCTGTAAGCTCCCACTGCACATCCCGCATTCCACGGCTCCTCAAAACTGCCACCGGTTCATTCGGTTATCAACCACACTCGAACTGATTTCTAGTTTGGAGACCGTTTTCTTGCTGGGAGCTTTTGGAGTGGTCCATTACTCCATCTAGGGTTCTCTACCTAGATTTGTGGAGCAGTTGACACATAGCCAACAGAAGCTTGATGGAAGCTTGGCTATTAAACCCCTGTTTAGTCCTCAAGCTCACTAACTCAATCCCCTTCCGTTTTACACCATTAAGAAAGAGAAAGTAGAGCTCGGAAGTACCGTACAGGAAGCTAAACTTGTGTGGAACAGGGAAATCTTCTACAGCAAGTCAAGTAGCATCAATCACTGGAGGTATGATCTATTTGGTATTCTTATTTCAATTCTGTTTCAGAGTTTTTATTCCGCATTTTTCAGAATTGGAAATTTTGCTAACAGAGTCCCTCAACAAATTGTCTTCACAAAAAAACCATATACAGTCATCACACTATATACTGTTATACCATGCCCAAAACAAGAGTCAAATCTGCAATATGAAACCGATCAAATAATATATCCCGCCATATAACGAGAATCCACATAGTTCTGATAGAGGTATACAGTTTAATATTATATTTTAAATGTCTTAGAATTTTGTTTTTGTGAAATTTAATTTTATATTATTAATGTGTTAGAAATTTTGAATATATTGTAGGGAATTATTGGTGTACACAATTTTTTTATGGTTTTAATATATATTTTTTATTTATAACAATTTAAAATGATTTTTTTTTAAAGAAAATGATTTTAACAAACAAAATTATAATATAGTATCTTATTTTTTAGTCCAATTGTAATAAATAATGTCAATAATAATAAATAATGTCAAGAAGTGGTGCTTTTAGTTCATCTTCCAGAATAAGTGGAGTCAATGTTCAATTTTAACAGTGGGAAATAAAAAGCTATTAAAATAAGTGAAAATGTGTAAGTTTTTTTTTATTTTATTAAGTGAATTCTTGTTATTAGAAAAAGTTGTGATTGGTGTATTACTAATTAGTTTAGTGATAAAATGAGAATAGAAATAAAATAGAATTTTTTTAATATGACCTATGGAACAAAAATCATATATCTCTTTGTGGTAGTCATTACACATAAATAAGAAAAAATAAATGTAAAAAAGAAGAGAAGGGGAAGAGACATGATAGTTCGTATGTTGTATTAGTTGAGGTGTTTTACTTATATGGGTATACTAATCAAGGAACTACAATGCCATGTCCTTAAGGCATGCCATTTATGTTGCATTTTTTTTTGTTGAACTATAGCATCATGTCTTATTTGAGTTCAACTACAACATCATGTCCTTAAAGTATGTTATTTTTGTTGTATTTTATTTGTGAATCTTGAAATATTGTATCCCAACTCATGTTAGAAACGGAGCCTTCTTTAAGGTACTCCATGTACATTGGTACAATGAAGTAGAAAGTGTTGCTTTATGTCTGTCTATGTTTTCCTACATCCTTAGCACAATTTGCATTCTCACTCCTTTCATTCCTCTTGTTAGAATATAATCCGTTAGGGTTATATATTGTAAATAAATAAATAAATAAATAGTAGGAAGCCAAAAAGGCTGAGCGGAAGGTGAAACCCAACCGCCATGTGATTTGTATAAATATAGACATTTGCATTGGAATAATAATGAATCGGGAGTTATTACCAACAAGTGGTATCAGAGCGCTGCCATAACTCCTGCCTGTTGCCAGTCTGCCCATTCCTGGCATTCTGCTTGCCAGTCCATTGCCAGACTGCTCCATCAGTCTGCCAGTCGAGTCGCATGCATTGTCTGCGTTACAATTCCTTCATGATTGAGTTTGTGTGCTGCAAACCCTAATCCGGACGCGTTTTGTATGTGTATTATTCTGCATAGCACTTATCAATACAAGTGGACTATCGAAAGATGGTTTACTATTTGCTCAGGTTCAATTAGCTCAATGGGGCAGCCATTGATCTTGATCAAACCTCGACCCTGCTTGCAGTAAGTTACGGCCACGGCCTTCTTCTTTCGACCGAAGCACTGAACGGAATCCGTTGCTGCCATCATTGAAAGCTTACTGCCTGGTGTTTTTCTCTCTTTGAAAAAGATATCGAGCTTACTGCCTGGTGTTTTTCTCTCTTTGAAAAAGATATCGAGTTACTGCCTGGTGCTTTTCAAACTTCTCTCTCCGTCTCCCTCTGGTTCCTTGTGGCCTTCAGCACTCCGATTCATTCACATTTTTCAAGTTGTGACTACAATCTGCCTTGAGAGGGTCGTGTGCCTCTCCCATCACATCTGCGACCTGCAAAAAGAATGAATATGCTGCGTGAGTTTGAGGTTATATATTGAATCTGTGTGCAGCTTGTGGGGACAAGAATAAAGAAGCCGAGGTCATTATATCCTGCG
The DNA here is from genome assembly GCA_001517045.1 of Pseudotsuga menziesii. Classification (NCBI taxonomy): domain Eukaryota; kingdom Viridiplantae; phylum Streptophyta; class Pinopsida; order Pinales; family Pinaceae; genus Pseudotsuga; species Pseudotsuga menziesii. Next base: position 228,042 of record LPNX010984141.1, on the reverse strand, counting down.
ATTTGTGTGAGAGATGGTACCACAATAGTTGCTGTGTTAATCGGTGTCGATCAAACCAGAGATACTGCGGAAATGAATAAATTCAGCCCACATGAAAGATATCGAGCCGGAGGTTCAGCCCACGTGAAAGTTGATGTTGAAGAGTATCAGTGGTATTACGACTTGAAGACTGCGCACTACTGAAACCCTAATTTCTATGCTGCGACCTGCGTGGAGAAGGCTCCTTCTCCAGCGAGTTCCTGGCCTAGAGGTCAGCCCAACTCAAGAGCTCCATTACTAGCAATGAGCTGGCTGCGTGTTCTCAAGACACTATCGAAGGTTTGAAGTTGGATGCGAGAATCTTCTTAAGCGTTGGATTGCGTTGTGTTGATATTGAGAACGCTAATCACGTGGAGTTTTGGGTGATAGTTCCCTTTATCTATCAGCGTGAAGCTGTGCACCATCACCCTTCATCTATCTATCAATGTGAAGCTGTGCACCATTTTGCTGGTACGTTGTGAGCGTGAAGAGACTCTGGATTGAAGCCGCATGAAGGTTGAAGAGACCGTGGCTGCGACTTCTAGAAAAGAAGCGTTCAGGCTGCGTGCTATTGAAGCTGATGCGTTGAGGACTGATCGTTGATGAGTCGTGCATGTTAAGGTGGTGCCATATAACAGTTGTTATTACTATTCTGAGCGTGAGTCGTAGAGTTGGCTTGATATTTTGATATCTGGTATGTATTATTTCATAATGCATAATATCGACCTGTTAGTCAATACTGAAGGATTGATGTGATTGAAGCACTAGAATGCAAAAGTGCAGTGGAAGTTATCTGCAGTTACGAAAATAGTGTCTATTCATTTTTAATTTTGTACATCCCACTTGACATTTGTATTTGGAGAAAAATCCTAAGCAGCTTTTCGGATTGCACCATCACTGGTATGGTAAGAAATAAGGCCTGATATAAAAGAAGAAGAATTTTGGCTCGACTTCATGATAGCACCCATGTACCCACTCATCTCACATTGAACCCACGTCTTTTGTTGAGTTGAACATACCAAGAATAGCGCTCTTCTTTGTTGACATTTGGCACTTGAAGACAGACTGATATATTGAAGAATATATATATTGCATTGTAATACTGAGACTGATATATTTTGTATATTGAAGAAGCTTGTGTATGCTCACCTGAAGCCTGAAGCTTGCATTGTATTCACCTTGGCAAAG